>OV815999.1:11211873-11437485 GCA_929113495.1 Andrena minutula
AAAATGAGATATGTTTTGAAAATATAGTTACTTTAACACGTTTCCTACCCGGTATACCTTTATATATTTTTTCCTTAAAAGGCGGTAGTGAATGTATTAAATATAATAATTTGTTTTATTATGAATAAAATAACCTCAATATCTGTGGAACGTAACTTTCTGGTTGTTACTATTACCATCATTCCTTTTCTTCCAATTTTGACAATCTGATCTGTTTTTGCACAAAGGCACGATGCACTGAACCATTGTTCTTAATAACTTTTCCTTTAACACGCTACTGCATACCACACTGCGAGAAACGCTTCAAATATGGCTGCCACTATCCATGCTTGCGATCAGCGTGGCGTGGAAATCTACTACAGCGGTGTGGGACGAGAGTGGGGCCGACTACGCACGTCTGATTGGTTCAACGCCAAGAGGAAAATTCACCGACGCCAGCGCTAACCCAAGCCGAGTGGAGTGTAGCCAAGTGAGGGCGCAGCCAATCAGTGTCGCCGGGGACTCGTTGTCGACGCTGATTGGCTGCGGCCTCACTTGGCTACGCTCCACTTGGCTTGCCTTGGCGCTGGCATCGGTGTATTTTCCTCTTGGCGTTGAACCAATCAGATGTGCGTAGTCGGCCCCACTCTCGTCCGACACCCGTGGTCCACGAGAGTGGGGCCGAGTACGCAGCGTGGCGTGGAAATCTACTACCGCGGTGTAATTAGTAAATTTGCGATTGCCTCTCGGTAACTAATCCATTTTGAAATTAACAAGAGGTAAAGCGAAGGACCTTTTGGAAGCCTCACTCGAGCCTAAAAAGCAGTAGCGAGCAGTCGTATTGTGCAAATCTCTGGAAATTTATATAGCTATAGCTATTTTATCAATTAAAGTTTCAAGTTTTGAGTTTCTTATTGTTCTTTTATTGTGTTATCCTTTTATTTATTATTCGTTTTCATTACATTTATTTCTCGAATAATCCGCGTCCAAGGAGCAGAGTGTCTTCGCACTCCACGGGCATCAACCCTCGCCGAATTCCCTACGAAGAATCCAGGGGAACCAGCCGGCCACGCAACAAGACACTATGGCTGTGTTCCGATTCACGCATTATGCGCATAGACCGCAGCGCAGACGCTGCGCGCATGAACCGCGTTCCGTTTCCAGCAGCGCATGAACCGCAGTAACGAAACGGAACGGGTTTCGATGCGTCTGATGCTCGTGAGGTTACGCGGGAATGTTCAAACTTACTTACAAATAGCTATGCAGTTGGATGGATTACGGTTAATTTAATTCGAGACTTTTGGACGGTGGTCGAAGCACGCTTCCTAACAACATCGGTTACTTCGTCTTAAGGATCGGGGACCGACTCCTAACGAAATTTGATGGCTTAATTGGTTCCTGGATTTTCTCAACCCTAGTTTTTCTATTCTTCTTGAACAGCGATAATTATTGAAAGCGAAGATCATATTTTATGAGTTTTACAGGACGAACTGCTGCTTACCCAACGTAATTTGGTAAACAGATGTGTAAAGGAAAAATGAAGTTATTTATTATCCGTGTCCGGGGTAAATTCAAGGTTTTGAAGGCTATTGAATAGAACCGCAGGCTCTCGTACGTCTTCTGGATTAGAGTACAGCTGTAAAGTTAGCATTATAAGAGCACCTTCGAAAAACTTAGCAGTAAAAGCCTTTAAGAAATAAATATGCACGCTACGTATTTGCTTCCTTCCTCATCTTTCTTTTCGACCCTGCCTAAAACCTTCTAGGGATGTGTTGTTCGCTTCGAAATTGAGTCCGTTACGTTGGTTGCAATTCATACAGCGAGTGCAGAGATGGCAGTACTGTTGCGCGTCCCGGCGGTGATTATCTGAACGGAACGCGGGTTGGTGCCCGTGGAATGCTGAAGCATTCAGCTCGTTGGAGTGCGCGGGTATTTCAAATGATTTCACAAAGTAAAATGTTCAGAAACTATTTGTATATTTTCTATGAAACTGTTTCAAGTCTGCTGACAAGTTTGATCTGATCTTTTACAAAAATAACGTCTCGCTTGTCACCTCCGAGTCCCTACTCCTTTAAGTTTGAAGTCTTCCTCGGACTCCCTCTCCGGATCCTTTCGCCCAATCAAGACGGTGTCATCCCTCTAGCTTCGTTAGTGGGCTGTCCTTCGCCCTTCCTTCATGCTTCCTCCCACTCTCCTCTGTTGATCGAGGTACGCTTCCCAAGTACATAGGGGTAGTACATAGGCTACGTACACTCGGCTCAAACGATTGTGGCCGATCGAGATTCGATTGCATTCGAGCTTACTAAGGCTCACTTTTTTGCATCGCTAACATTCTACAGTATTTCATGAATATGGTGAGAGCACTGCCAAGCTACAGGTTCCCGTCTCACCATATTCATGAAATACTGTAGAAGGTTAGGGATACAAAAAAGTCAGCCCTAGTAAGCTCGAATGCAATCGAAACTCGATCGGCCACAATCGTTTGAGCCGAGTGTACAGTATATACATATCTCGCAGGTAAGTAAGCGCAACCCTCGAGGTCAAGACGACGTCACTCGGAGAAAGTTTTATGGCTTTATGACTTTCAGCCTTCCTTGACCGGAGTTTTTACCCTAACAGGACATCGACAATTATTGAAAGGGAGGACAGAATTTTAAGTACTTTTACGAGACGAGCCGCTGCCCGCTCGACGAAATTTGGCACGCAGATGTGCAAAGGAAAAAGTAAAGCTATTTACTACCCTCGCCTGATCTAACGGTAACTTGAAACATTCAAAACTAGCAAGGAAAACCCCCCTAAGAAGCACAACGCGCTCTACAATAAACTCTTCCTTGTCCTCCGTTTCACATTTGCTTAAGACCTTAATGTTCCGTTCGCTTTGAATCTATATATATTATTCCTATCTTTCAATACAAAAGGATTTTGAATCTCGCTCTACATCTAGCTTCGATATCTTTATGACTTATAGCTAACTTCATATAATACATGGATTAACACCAGCGGATAACGCAACAGTACCAATTTCGTAGAATTCCCTAGAATCCTCCAATTTCTAGCTTATAATGCGTGCAGCAAGTGCAGAAAATAAAAGCATGGGCAGTCAATGCTGTTGCGATTCCCGTCTAGCGGCGTGTAGTTTAAGCTTTAGATGCGCGAAGTTCAAATCGGATCACACGAATGTAATAGGAAAGGGAGACTAGGTGAAGTTCGCACAAGGCCGAGGGGTTTGAAAATAGTTAAATATCCTTATAATGTTTCTCCCTAATTCTTTCTTTCTTCCTTTCTTGAACGGGTTATGAAATTAACCAATAATTGTTTCACTGAAAAACAGAGTTTAATTTTATTTAAACTATTTACATTTTGTACAATGGTCTTACCTGAAAAACAGAGAAACGGCAATAAAGGTTAATTTTCCCCTCTTCTCTGTTCAGTTTATTTATTTAATTTATAGTAGGTTACTTGCGGATAATTGCACATGTGCTCTACTTCCCTATCTCTCTCTAATTCTCTCTACTCCGTCGTAATTGATGCGCCGCCTGTCAATCCTACTCCGAAGCGTGCGCCGAGTGTCCGAAGCGCGCTCAAATTCAATTAAAGAGAGTATTTTCTCTTTACATCCTTTTAATAAGAGGACTTCAAGATTATAAACTAATCGATACCCACTTGGAAACGGGTAATTGAATAAATGAACTTCTCCTTCTTTCCTTCTCCTAGGTGTGTAATTCCAGCGCCGTGTAGTTAAACGCTTGTTCTGTAAAAATTGAGAACCGAAAAGAAATCGAATAGACGAATAGGAATTTAGGTAGTTAATTAGTAAATTTGCGATTGGCTCTCGGTAACTAAGCCATTTTGAAATTAACAAGAGGAAAAGCGAAGGGCTTTTCGGAAGCGTCACTCGAGCCCAAAAAGCAGTAGCGAGCAGTCATAGTGTGAAAGTCTCTTGAAATTTATTTAGCAATAGCCATTTTATTAATTAAAGTTACAAGTTTTGAGTTCCATTTGTTCTTTTATTGAGTTTATCCTTTTATTTATTATTCGTTTTCTTTACATTTATTTCATGAATAACCCGCGTCCAAGGAGCAGAGTGCCTTAGCACTCCACGGGCATCGACCCTCGCCGAATTCCCTACGAAACATCCAGGAGAAGCAGCCGGCCACGCAACAATGCGCATATTACGCGCATGCGTATTTGTCGCTTTACGTGTGCTTCTGTATTCTGGTTTTTTATATGAATTGCTAGTTTGAAGTGTCTAATTAGTTTTTATTCTTATAACAGAGAAAGTAAAAATTTACGTTGTAACAAAGTTTGAAGCAATAACATAAAAATGTCCATTTGATTGGAATTACAGAATTAACGTGGGATAATTCTGGCCATGATTTTTCTTTATAAAAGAAGTGGGAAAACTGTAAAATTAATAAAAAAAATATTATTTTTATGTTTTAAAATTAATTACTATATACATGAATCACAAATGTATTCTTCAAGGGTATTCCATCCTGAACATTCTTCATATTATTATATGCCTATAAAATTTAATTGTTTCATTTTGGGTTTTTATGTGGAAGCGTGTAAAGTAATATTCCTGGCTTCATTCTGCCTTATTCATAATTCTTTTATGTCAGTTGCATTTAAGCCAGAAAAAAAGTAATGTTAAAAGCTGGCTACGATTACCCCTCAATTTTGGCCGGTCTTACCTCACAACATATGTTGAAATAATATAGTAATACACTACATTGAATTTTCATATCAATGAAAACAATAATATTTTGGAAGGATGTTAAATTATAAAAAGGTGACAAATATAGCGTAAAAGAACGAAATATCCAATAAGCATTTATTGCCATGTAGCATATACCCAGTAAACAAACTGACTGCAGTCTGACCACAGATTGATGTCAGATTCGAGTATATTCTGATGTCAGATTCGGGTCTTACTATGTCCGCATTTGACTATGGTTTTGTGGTCAGAGCCTGACATCAGGATGTGATCGCAGATTGATGTCAGATTTCGATCAAATCTTGCTGCCGTGGCTGACCGCAGATTGAGAGCAGAAATCGAGCAGATCCTGCGCAGCGCGATCTGACGGCAGATTGGTGTCAGATACAGAGCAGATTCTGACGTCAGATTCGGTGCCTATTATGTCCGCATTTGACTATGGTTCTGCGGTCAGAGACTGACATCAGGATCTGACCGCAGATTGATGTCAGATTTCAATCGGATCTTGCTGACAAAAACCGCCCGCAAATTGGCGGCAGAAATGAAGCAGATCCTGATGTCGGCCATAGTAGGCAATTTTATATAATAGTATAGATTTAAAAACAGTGCGAAAGTCTTTAGCGTAAATAATATATAGAACACGTTTATAAGACCGACTTGAAAGATCTGATTCCTACCATATTTTATGGAAGAAAGAACAGTTGGTAAACCATGTATTTAAACGGGTATTATAACATTTTTAATATTTTACTTAGCAAGTTGTTAGTGAATTGAATGCCAGGTCGGCTCAAAATGATGATTTAAACTTTGAAAGACAGTTCTTCCAAATATAAAAGAATTAATGATAACTACTATTTATTCAGTCGTCTTAGGGCGGTATTATCATCAATCGTTTTTTAGTTTTTGGCATGCGGCATCTTCTACTAGTCTAGTAGATTAATAAAGGATGCCGGATGCTTAAGACGATCTTCGTCTTCAGCAACGACTGATAATACCGCCCTTACAGACGGGTATACCAAATATATACTCCGCAGTGGAATGCCGGCAAATACGAGTCGTACTCGAGAGCCCTGAATGATCAAGCCCTGGGCCACTTATTCCCGCCACTGTGCTATTTCGCAAGCGAGAAACGCTCGCCCAATCGCGCCCTGGCGGGGTCGTGTCGTGAACTATGTCAGCAGAATCTGCTGTATTTCTGCTGCCTATCTGACGTCAGATCGCGGAGCGCAAGATCTGCTCGATTCCTGCCATTAAATTGTATCAGCAAACTTTCCTTACTTTCTACCGCCATTCTGCTCGCAGGCTATGTAAGCAGAATCTGCTGTATTTCTGCTGCCTATCTGACGTCAGACCGCGGAGCGCAGGGTCTGCTCGATTTCTGACATTAAATTGGATTAGCAGATTTGCCGCAGTATCTGCCGTTAAACTGCCCGCAGGCTATGTCAACAGAATCTGCTCTGTATCTGACACCAATCTGCCGTCAGATCGCGCTGCGCAGGGTCTGCTCGATTTCTGACATTAAATTGGATTAGCAGATTCGCCGCAGTATCTGCCGTCAAACTGCCCGCAGGCTATGTCAACAGAATTTGCTCGATTTCTGCTGCCTATCTGCCATCAGATCGCGCTGCGCAGGGTCTGCTCGATTCCTGCCATTAAATTGTATCAGCAGACCCTGCCGCCAATCTGCTCTCAGGTTAAGGCAGCACAATCTGTCGGCTTTCTGCTGTCAGTCTGCTTTCATCATCGAATATAACAAATACTGTATCAAATCTGTAGTCTTTCTGCCACAAACATTTGTACTCAGGCGTTGAGCAAAATCTGCAAATACGGACGTGGCTATCTGGGTATGTAGGTTATATTTTCTGTCACTTCGAGTAGCGGACCACATAATTTCGTGCATGTTTTTCAAAGCGTACGTAAAGCGACAAATACGCATGCGCGCATGAACTGCACGCTTCATGCGCTAGAAGTGAAGAATTCTAGGGAATGCTATGCGCCACCAACGCAACCAATGCACGCATAGACTGAAGCGGAACGGGTTTCTCTGCAGTCTATGCGCATAATGCGTGAATCGGAACACAGCCTATAATAAGAGTCTGGACGCGAGTGACAGTCCGCCATGTTTGATCGAAATCCCACGAGAGAGAAAGAGATATACGCCATTTCACTCTTAACCACTCTTAACAACTCTTACGTTTATGGCGGTATTATACTATCTATTCATCTGAAAATGTGCATTTGGGTTTTTGATTGGCCCGTCATTTTTCATCTATTGCTTTTAATTTTATATCTGTCCATTATACCAAGATAATGAAGATATAAAGTAAAAAACTAAATCTTGTGTTCGATTTGATATGTTTTTTTTATTATACTTATTTAAATGCGCAATGCATTGCCATAGATTTGCTACCATAAACGTAAGAGTTGTTAAGAGTGGTTAAGAGTGAAATGGCGTATATCTCTTTCTCTCTCATGGGATTTCGATCAAACATGGCGGACTGTCACTCGCGTCCAGACTCTTATTATAGGCTGTGTTCCGATTCACGCATTATGCGCATAGACCGCAGAGAAAACCGTTCCGTTTCATTCTATGCGTGCATTGGTTGCGTTGGTGGCGCATACGATTCCCTAGAATTCTCCCACCTCTAGCGCATGAAGCGTGCAGTTCATGCGCGCATGCGTATTTGTCTCTTTACGTACACTTTAAAAAACATGCACGTAATTATGTGGTCCGCTGCTCGAAGTGACAGAAAATATAACCTACATATATGCTACATGACAATAAATGCTTATTGGATATTTCGTTCTTTTACGCTATATTTGTCAACTTTTTATAATTTAACATCCTTCCAAAATATTATTGTTTTCATTGATATGAAAATTCAATGTAGTGTATTACTATATTATTTCAATATGTGTTGTGAGGTAAGACCGGCCAAAATTGAGGGGTAATCGTAGCCAGCTTTTAACATTACTTTTTTCTGGCTTAAATGCAACTGACATAAAAGAATTACGAATAAGGCAGAATGAAGCCGGGAATATTACTTTACACGCTTCCACATAAAAACTCAAAATGAAAAAATTAAATTTTATGGGCATATAATAATATGAAGAATGTTCAGGATGGAATAGCCCTGAAGAATACATTTGTGATTCATGTATATAGTAATTAATTTTAAAACATAAAAATAATATTTTTTTATTAATTTTACAGTTTTCCCACTTCTTTTATAAAGAAAAATCATAGCCAGAATTACCCCACGTTAATTCTGTAATTCCAGTCAAATGGACATTTTTTATGTTATTGCTTCCAACTTTGTTACAACGTAAATTTATACTTTCTCGGTTATAAGAATAAAAACTAATTAGACACTTCAAACTAGCAGTTCATATAAAAACCAGAATACAGAAGCACACGTAAAGCGACAAATACGCATGCGCGTAATATGCGCATGGACTGCCCATGCTTTTATTTTCTGCACTTGCTGCTGTTGCGTGGCCGGCTGGTTCTCCTGGATCCCTCGTAGGAAATTCGGCGAGGGTCGATGCCCGTGGAGTGCTAAGGCACTCTGCTCCTTGGACGCGGATTATTCATGAAATAAATGTAAAGAAAACGAATAATAAATAAAAGGATAAACTCAATAAAAGAACAATTAGAATTCAATACTAGGAACTTTAATTAACAAAATAGCTATAAAATCTAAATTTCTGGAAGTTGTCTACAACTCGACTGCTCAACACTGCTATTCGGGCTCAAGTGACGCTTCCGAAAAGCCCTTCGCTTTTCCTCTTGTTAATTTCAAAATGGCTTAGTTACCGAGAGCCAATCGCAAATTTACTAATTAACTACCTAAATTCCTATTCGTCTATTCGATTTCTTTTCGATTCTCAATTTTTACAGAACAAGCGTTTAACTACGCGGCGCTGGAATTACACACCTAGGAGAAGGAAAGAAGGAGAAGTTCATTTATTCAATTACCCGTTTCCAAGTGGGTATCGATTAGTTTATAATCTTGAAGTCCTCTTATTAAAAGGATATTTAACTATTTTCAAACCCCTCGGCCTTGTGCGAACTTCACCTAATCTTCCTTTCCTATTACATTCGTGTGATCCGATTTGAACTTCGCGCATCTAAAGCTTAAACTACACGCCGCTAGACGGGAGTCGCAACACTTCCCTCCTTATACAAAAGATGTTTTCCAATGGAAACAGCTTTTCAATAATACATTTATCAAATTTAACTTTAATTCTTAATTGCAACTATAAATAAACTTCTTACAGTGAAGATTCCTGAGCCTCCCCTCCTCGCCTCCCCCACGGTAGCCGAGCTACTCGGTCCACCCGGGTTCCCGCGAAGAATGCGATTCGAAAGACGCTACAGAATGTTCACTGTGTTACTATTTGTTACAATTTTGTCTACTAGACACGACGTCTCCAGATTGATTCTGGGTAATACATGAAATTTTAATTATAAACTAACGCGGCATCGAATTCACAAACAAATGGAATAAAGTTGATCTTAACTTATGCCAAGGTAATGTAGCACATTCCAACAATAAAGGAATATAACAACGGTACCACGATAAAGGTAAGTATTCTTAAAGTGTCTAATCTTATGCAGGCTAATTTTAATTAGTTCACATAAACTACTTTGAATTTATTAACTCTTATGCCTATTCCTGCATTCAAATTATCAAATATTCTAACAATTTTGTAAAGTGCTAACCAGCTAGAATCGAGTTAGATGTTATTGGTTCTTTCAATACATATATATCATCATCTACTAAGAATTTATAAGAATTGACCCTTCTGTCGAAATCTAATTTGCTTTTCTGCTTTATTCTTTCCAGATTTGCCACTGCTACAGCCTGGGTTGTGCTTATTTTTGAAAATAAGTCATCCAAATGATTAACAAACATTCATAGAATTGTTTAATGAACTCCGGGGGAATATAGCCTTTTGCACCAGATACAAATTCACGTGGAAGAATATACGAATACTTGATGACTACCGATGGTGAATTCATAAAATTCTTTATGGAGGAATTAGAACCTATTGTAAGTGCAGCTATAACTTGATTGGTAGGGACCTTAATTGCTTATTCTAACCCATTTAATTCCTGTTTTAGAATACATTCAATGAAATCCCAACTAACAGGCTCGATATTATTATCATATTCAGAGATACTGACTGCTTCGATGACCAAAGTATTTATAAGGTGTTTGAAGGAAATTACCAAAAATTTAAGATGGTTCTGACTTACTGATTCTGCTAGACGTGACTCTACAAAAGATGAAGGTAAGAGATGTTATGTTGAGAAAGTCCATTGTTCCTCTGACATTGGTGTTATATTATGTAATCTATCCGAATGAAAAATCATTATAGAATAACAAATCTTTAATGGCTTGAGAGGATTTCATAATCGAGGGGAAGGAGGGAACAAAAATGAATAAAATTATCCTTGTACAGATAGAGGTAATCTTTAGAGTAAATAACTTTAATAAGAAAAGACCGATGAATGATTGGCATTAATGAAGTAGTCTTTGTCATTAAAACTACTATTACTTTGTTCAACTAGGTCACTGTTTCCTGAGGCCACATCAACGGAGGATCGTGTCTCATCAACTGCGCGCTTGGTCACAAATAAAGTCCGGCATCTTTCAGCCTCTAAGTTTGGCTCGTCAGCCCCTAACCAGACACAAGCCGCGGACCGCAGGTCGCGTACCTGGACGGGGTGCTTAAAGCCTATCCGATGTTCCAGGTCAGACGAGCCTGAGCCCTGAGGTACGTGGGCAGCCCCTAGCGACTTCTGTGGCGGGGTGCCTTCAAAGTCGGCCTTTCCGATATCCAACAGACAGCCGGGTCGGAGCACCTCCTCACGATCCCTCGAGAGCGATCCTCCAACTACTACATTTTTAAAAGGAGATTCACTCTCTCAGTTATTCCCGTCGTAAGGTGAGTGTCACAAATATTAGAACCATCATCAGAGTGATCAATCCCGACTAAGACCTCAGGTTGACCGTTGCTTTCTTTAGCATGGGCAAGAAAAATTGTAGCAATTATCTTTTCACTATTTTCCCATGATCTGTCATAGTCTATACCCTTTTCCTTTTCAGAATCTGCAAGTGATGCGTCGTTGGCGCCTACGACTACCCTTTGCAGACGCTTAGAGGGAGGGGTGTCAGTATAGTCTGTCTTAGTACAGTTAGATGTGCGATTTATGGATTTCAAAAGATTTTGAAAATGGAGGGGCCTTAAATAATCAACCAATTCTAAGTTTAACTATCTTTCTGGCAACAGTTTCGAGATCGAGTAAATTATTAGCGTCCTTTAATCTATTCAGATAGAATCGCGCGGTTTCGTTCTATAAGCCCTTAATGAAGGAAATTATTGCCGTATTTTTTTTTTTACAAATCATTAACACCCACTACTTGTCCAGGGTTATAAGTGTCCCTGGCAGTTTCTAAACCTCCATTTAAGGTTTCGTTAACTCGGGCTCCAAAAACCTCAACCGGTTCGTTTCTGTCTTGACGCAGAGTCATTAACTCGGCATTCAAACTACGTACATTAAATGATTGCGCGATTTTTTTTTTAGAAGACTAATCAATTTCTTCTAATGTTTCAGGTTCTCGACGATTTAACAAGAGTAAATGGGCGTATCCCTCGATCCTACCCCGAATGAGGAAATGAAGACTCTTCCGATCGTCAGGCCTTACCTTGCACGTTAGTTAAGTTAAGTCGGACTTTAACCAGTCGTAAGATTTAAGAAACAAGATTTACTAATTCCGACGATTTTTATTTAGAAACTACACTCGAACAAAGCGACTCACTATTTAATTCGGACAAATTAAGGACAGGAGGATCCAATCGCGTCGGCAAAAGTTTGGTTCGCGCAACTGTGACTCATCACCGGGAATTTATAAATTAGCAGCAACAACCGTGGCTGGGCAGGGCAAAATACTTCATGTTTGAGATTGTGAGAACGTAATAGGACGCTCTATTTGCATCATTTCAGCAAATACATCCTCGACTTCAAAACCCTAACGTTCATAAGCAACCCTAACGTGGTTGTCGTCTTGCTTTACGTTTCAATAACTTTTTGCTTTTCGCAACATTTTCGTAGTGTAAGTACGGAACTCTATCTTATCAAGTAATAACTAACTCAACGTAACGATAAATTACAACACCCTAATTTAACAATTGAACCGTAAATTGGATAATTTAAATAAACTTCGATCTCTCACGCAATTACAGACGAGTGTTCGATGTCGCCCCGTTGTCCTGGTTCATCTCAGCGAAGGTCCTTTGGTCGAGTGCATGTGGCTTCAGGAAAAACTGGTACGGTCGTCCGAAGTCACTTCCCTCTGGTATTCACCCGTGTTCCGGGGGAAACCGTCCAAAAACCCAGGAAAGAGGGACTGCACGAATTGGCCGATGGCTGCTCTTTGAATCCTGCGTCCACGAGCCGGCGAATTTGAAGAATCCCACCGCTGTCACCAAATTGTTGCGTGGCCGGCTGGTTCTCCTGGATCCCTCGTAGGAAATTCGGCGAGGGTCGATGCCCGTGGAGTGCTAAGGCACTCTGCTCCTTGGACGCGGATTATTCATGAAATAAATGTAAAGAAAACGAATAATAAATAAAAGGATAAACTCAATAAAAGAACAATTAGAATTCAATACTAGGAACTTTAATTAACAAAATAGCTATAAAATCTAAATTTCTGGAAGTTGTCTACAACTCGACTGCTCAACACTGCTATTCGGGCTCAAGTGACGCTTCCGAAAAGCCCTTCGCTTTTCCTCTTGTTAATTTCAAAATGGCTTAGTTACCGAGAGCCAATCGCAAATTTACTAATTAACTACCTAAATTCCTATTCGTCTATTCGATTTCTTTTCGATTCTCAATTTTTACAGAACAAGCGTTTAACTACGCGGCGCTGGAATTACACACCTAGGAGAAGGAAAGAAGGAGAAGTTCATTTATTCAATTACCCGTTTCCAAGTGGGTATCGATTAGTTTATAATCTTGAAGTCCTCTTATTAAAAGGATATTTAACTATTTTCAAACCCCTCGGCCTTGTGCGAACTTCACCTAATCTTCCTTTCCTATTACATTCGTGTGATCCGATTTGAACTTCGCGCATCTAAAGCTTAAACTACACGCCGCTAGACGGGAGTCGCAACACTGCACGCATTATGAGCTAGAAGTTGGAGGATTCTAGGGAATTCTACGAAATTGGTACTGCCATCTCTGCACTCGCTGTATGAATTGCAACCAACGTAACAGACTCAATTTCGAAGCGAACAACACATCCCTAGAAGGTTTTAGGCAGGGTCGAAACGAAAGATGAGGAAGGAAGCAAATACGTAGCGCGCATTTCTATTTCTTAAAGGCTTTTACTGCTAAGTTTTTCGAGCGTGCTCTTATAATGCTAACTTTACCGCTATACTCTAATCCAGAAAACGTACGAGAGCCTGCGGTTCTATTCAATAGCCTTCAAAGTACTTAAGTTTACCCCGGACGCGGATAATAAATAACTTCATTTTTCCATTACACATCTGTTTACCAAATTACGCTGGGTAAGCAGCAATTCGTCCTGTAAAACTCATAAAATATGGTCTTCGCTTTCAATAATTATCGCTGTTCAAGAAGAATAGAAAAACTCGGGTTGAGAAAATCCAGCAATAAAGCCATCAAATTTCGTTAGGAGTCGGTCCCCGATCCTTAAGACGAAGTAACCGATGTTGTTAGGAAGCGTGCTTTGACCACCGTCCAAAAGTCTCGAATTAAATTAACCGTAATCCATCCAACTGCATAGCTATTTGTAAGTAAGTTTGAACATTCCCGCGTAACCTCACGAGCATCAGACGCATCGAAACCCGTTCCGTTTCGTTACTGCAGTTCATGCGCTGCTGGAAACGGAACGCGGTTCATGCGCGCAGCGTCTGCGCTGCGGTCTATGCGCATAATGCGTGAATCGGAACACAGCCATAGTGTCTCTAGCTAGGCACAGCCAACAGTGACATCTGAGGGCCAGAATTGGCAAACTAACCTAAATTATTATTCACTGTTCGAATTCCCGTCTAGCGGCGTGTAGTTTATGCTTTAGGAGCGCGAAGTTCAAATCGGATCCTTAGAGCATATATGCTCTAAGATCGGATCACACGAATGTAATAGGAAAGGGAGACAAGGTGAAGTTCGCACAAGGCCGAGGGGTTTGAAAATAGTTAGATATTCTTTTAATAAGAGGACTTCGAGATTATAAACTAATCGATACCCACTTGGAAACGGGTATTTGATTTGAATAAATAAACTTCTCCTTCCTCCCTTCTCCTAAGGTCGGTATCATATATATTGGCCGGTGAGTTTCGTGAGGGGTATTCTCCCACCAAACCGTTTGTTTGTCTCGGTGCTCCTTTTCTCAAAGTTTTCTGACTCGCTCTCGTTTCATCTCGCTCTCGCCTTCGCAGAACAAGAGTGAGCCAGAAGTGGTGGGGATAGTGCCAAGATTCTGACGTGTAGGCCAAACCGAGCTGTCAACGTAGAAATACACACATCAGAATAGGTGTGCGTTAGCAACGAAAAAATTCAGGAACTTTATTGGTTAGAACATTGATTCGTTCTCGATAGCTTCATCTCGTATTGGTCTACGCATAACTTCGCAACGCACACAACTATTACGTTAAGGATAAATAACAGCCAACCGGCTAGGTTCAGGCGGAGCCAAGGAGCGTTCCCTTTACCCCACCATACCATGCGAGGACCACGCAACTCCAACTGACAAATCAGCGATCGTTAGATGGTGGTGGCTGATTTCTCCTCAATCGCTGCTCGCGAAACCGAATTCACCGGCCAATATATTTGATACCGACCTTAGGTGGTAGTTAACTGTCGCGCGTGTTTCTTTGCGCTATTAGATCCTATGGTTAAGTGACTGAAAGGTTTGACGCGGCAACGCCGCAAAGGCGGTAAAGCGAGAACTTCATTGTGTAGTAGTTTAAAAGTGATCGTGAGTCGTGACGGTCTCGCCAGACTGCGCCGCCTGTGCTTCAGCAACGGGCGCCCTCTTGTGGAAAGCGCAATCATCCTTTTCGCGCGTGCGAAATTTACGAATCTATTATTCCTAGCCATTTTTCCTTTTTCCTTAAGGGGAGGTTCTGGTCTAGAGCCCCAAAAAATAGGTGATTTTTAGGAATTAATTAAAGGAAAACTAGTGTGTATAATTTAATGGGACTTGTTGCATTGTATTAAGGATGTCTTAAATTATAGAAATATATTTTTTGTTTTATAATTAATCAGTGCAGACAGCTCTCAGGGGAGTCGTTAAAGTTAAAGTGTCAAAAAATTGATCCAAATCGGTGGGACCTGTATCTCTAAAAGTTATTATCCGATTCGACTGAAACCTTTTTTATTTTGAAGATTATTCTTTTTTGTAGGGGGAAACTAAAAAAAAATACAAATATTACATTTTTTTAAAAAATAACGACACTTCACGTTTGAAATCACTTTCCCTGTATTTTTCGTCCTTTCATCGGCTTTGAAAATGATAAATTTTCAACTTTTTGTATTTTTTTTTAGTCCCCCCCCCCCCCTAGAAAAAAGAATAATCTCCAAAATAAAAAAGTTTCAGTCGAATCGGATAATAACTTTTGAAGATACAGGTCCCACCGTTTTGAGAACACTGTTTCGAGAAAAACGCGTTTAAAATTTTACGTGAGCGCCGAGTGGCCGGTTGTCACCCATGCATTTGCCGCTACTCAAATGCCTATAACTTCGGGAATTTTGCGAATTTCAATAAATCCTTTTAAACACGTTTTCCTAAAAGGTTGAACATTCGAAAAATTAAATAAAAAAAAATCGACATTTAGACCAGAACCTCCCCTTAACCCTCTAGTGCATACGCCTGCCTTAAGGCGGGCACCTGTTTAACCCAGGGGTTGAGAATTCTCATTTGCCAGCCTAAAAGTAGTGTCACAGCGCAGATATTCGTTTAAGAAACATGTCAAAGTTTGCAATTTGACAGAAATCTAGTTTCAAGTGCATTTTTGCATTACGTACCCTGCGAAAATTATTATTATTATTATTATTATTATTATTATTATTATTATTATTTCCTCCAAATTGAAAACAGACATCGGATTCTTTCTTTTCATCCCCAAATTAGAGTAGTCTAATTTTTCCAACTGAATTAAAAATCTATGCACTAGAGGGTTAAAAGTAAAATCGATGGGTATACGTAGGTATATATTCCTATTTCCTCCTCTACTGCAAACATGCATTAACTGCCACTTCTGGCAATTAATCGGTGCCTGAACTTCCGGTAAAGTTAATCTGGAGATTAACTGGCAGATCACTCTTAATCAGAGGTGAGGAAACAGGCATGTGTCAGTTATGTGGAACATAAGTCTAATCCGAAGATTACCCGAGGCACAGCCGACTCTAGTACTAGCTGTGCTAAAGGCAAAATGGCAACACCGCGAGAATCCGGCGTCGATATACCCAACCACAGCCGACTCTAGTACTAGCCGTGCTAAAGGCAAAATGGCAACACCGCGAGAGTCCGACTTCGATATACCCAACCCAACCTACCGTATCAGCCTCTCGCTACCCACCGGCCTCCCGGCTACACAGTCTCCCTCTACCGGCCTTTCGGTTTCCCGCCTATCTTTCAAATGTTTCAAATATTAATGTAACGAAAGTATACTTTCGTTAATCCGAATCTTGCCGCGCTCCTCATGCTCCGCGCGTCTTTTAATGGACTACCGCTAGATGGAAGGGAAGATGTGGGGATTACGTAATAGAGCACATGTGCAAAGCATACTTAAGGATATTACACGTTGATTAGAATAAATAAAGAAGTGATAGTTGTAAACTGTAATTGTCGTTTCTTTGTTTACAGGTAAGAGTGTAAATAATGTAAATAATGGTTGTAAAATAGCGAATAAAATTTTAAAAATCGTTGTTTACAGAGAAACATATTTCAGTTTATTTATTCATCTCAATCAATAATAAAAGAGGCTTATAAAACGACAATTTTGCTTACAATGGCGAAAAGATTGCAAATTACATTTAAATCCATGGCATCACCAAAGGATAAGAAAACAACAGTAATCGCCATAACCTCAATTAGAACAGAGGAGATTAAAGAATATGCGTTGCCACAAGATATGATGTTTATAAGTGAACATGAAGAATTGATGAAGACAGATGTTTATAAGAGAGTGAGAAAAAGTTTGACTCAAAGAGGTCAAGAGAGGATAGTGTGGATTACACTTACAAAAGAATTGGAAGAAATATATTTGGATACAGAGGGTAACATAATGTTTAATGATGTATATTTAGAACAGATAGTAGAAAAGGGTAAGGTAGTAGAATCCACACAAAAGAAAGAGAGTCAACTGAATTTGAAACATGTAGCAGAAAAGTTCATGATTGAAAAGTTTACATGCAAACATTCAAACACAAAACAGTGGCTAGACACATTTGAAAAAGAATGTAAGAGATTGGAAATCAGGGAAGATAGTACTAAGGTTCGGTCCAAAGGACCGAACTATCCATTCTGCATAATATTAAATCATTTTGGGGATTTGTGAATTCCAAGCGTCGTTCGAATGGCTTACCTAATGTAATGACGTATCTAACCGATGTTGGTAAAGATAATGTTTCTATTGCCAATCTCTTTGCGACCTATTTTAGACCTGTGTATGTTCCTCGATCAGGCGACTGTCCTGTGAAGGAGCATGGGTCGAATACCTGTGTTTCCAACCTTGTCGTTGATATCAGTGAAATATTTGTCATACTTAATTCATTAGATACGAGCAAAGGTGCAGGACATGATGGCATTCCTCCAGTATTTTTCAGATCCTGTAGTTTTATTCTATCCCGTCCTCTTTGGATTATTTTTAATCTATCCTTAAACACTGGAACCTTTCCCGCCTGTTGGAAAACCTCCTTGGTAACCCCTATTTTTAAATCTGGAAACTCATCTGATGTTCGAAACTACAGACCGATCTGCATTAATAGTGTATTGCCAAAAGTCCTTGAAAGTATTATTACCAAAAAGCTCAGTCAAATCTTTTCTAATTGCATTTGCGATGAACAACATGGCTTTGTATCTGGGAGGTCAACTGTCATTAATCTTGCTGTTTTATGCAACTATGTTGCCACCAACTTGGAGTCTAACATGCAGGTCGATTGTATTTTCACGGACTTCAGTAAAGCCTTTGACTCAGTAGATCACACCATTCTGTTATCAAAATTGTCAGCCATTGGTTGTAGGGGCAACCTGCTTTCTTGGTTGAATAGTTACTTATCGAACAGACGTCAAATTGTTCGTATCTCTGGAGCTTACTCAGATCCAATTGATGCGTCATCAGGTGTGCCCCAAGGGTCTCATCTAGGACCTTTTCTCTTTAACATATTCATTAATGATATATATGACGTTTTCTCGCACAGCAAGTTTCTTTTATACACAGATGACCTTAAGATCTATAAAAAAATATCGGGGCATGCTGACTATCTTGAAATGCAGTCTGATCTTGATAGATTTCTGGGTTGGTGTAATGTAAACATGTTAAATCTCAACCTTGCCAAGTGTCATGTTATGAGGTTCTCCCGTAATATGAAATCAATTTTTCTACCGTATAGATTGGGAAATGCTCTCCTGAAAGATGTGACAGAAATTAAAGACCTTGGTGTTTATATTACACCCACGCTAGATTTTTCCAAACATTATGCAGTGATTACTAACAAGGCCTTGAAGACCTTAGGGTTCATAAAACGTTTCTCGGCTGACTTTGTAAATATAAGTACCCTTAAGTTATTGTACACATCGTTAGTCAGACCTCATTTAGAGTATGCATCTCTTATATGGTCGCCCACATCAGTTAAATACAATACACAACTGGAAAGAGTACAGCATAGGTTTCTGCGGTTTGTTGAATACAAGTTACACTTTCACAGGCCTGTCTGGGATCATGATTATAAATTGATACTTACTAGTTTAAACATTACTACGCTTGCTGCGCGAAGAACGGTAACGGATATGGCCTTTTTATTTAAGATCATTAACAGCGAAATAGTTTGTCCTGCACTACTGGAACTCGTTGATCTATATGCTCCTACCAGATACGTCAGAAAAAGGCCACCTCTTCTACCTCGGCAATACAAAACTAAATACGGGTTATTGGACCCAATGAACCGTATAACAATTAATGCCATTTCTTACTTAAATTATGTTGATCTCTTTTCCGGTAGTACTTCCTCCTTTAAGTGGAAGCTTTTTCGACTATTGTGTCAGGAAAACCAGATCACGTCGTTGTAACTAATGTTTGTATTGGGCTATGCCCGTCATTTTCAATAATAATAATAATAATAAGATTGAGATACTGAGGTTATTCCTAGAAAAACCATGTCTAGATTGGCACTCGGCAACTTTAACAACATTGACAATGGAATCTCAATGGATTGAGTGGAAAAATAAGTTTTTAGATACATTTGCGGACAAGGGATGGACTACAGGAATGTATGCTATAACTTACAAGTATAAGGAAGGTTCACTGATGGAATATGCTATAAGGAAAGAAAAACTATTGCTAGACATGGACAATGATATTAGTGCACAGACCCTAGTGATGCTTATAGCAGCAGGATTACCTGAATTTATCAGGAATAAAATAGATAAAGAAAAGTGCAAAGGCTCAACTGAACTACTACATGAAATCAGAAAATGTGAAGGCCTAGTAAATAAAAATAGTATCACAAAAAGGAGAGAGGAAAGACAAGAGAATAAGAAGAAATTTGAAGAGAAGAAACCATGCAAAAATTGTGAAAAGTTAAACAAAGGCATCAGGTATCACCCAGAGGATTCATGCTGGTTCAAAAAGAAAGATGGTAATGAAGCTAGAGTAATAGGAAGCAACTCGGTAATAGAGGTAGACCTAAATACAGAACAAAAAAACGAGTAATCACACCATTGATTAAAGTAAAAATATTATTGGAAGGAACACTAGAGATAGACGGAACATACGATTCAGGTTCCCAAGTCTCTCTGATAAATTCAAAATTAGTTAAAATAAAAAAAAAGTCAGAAGATGTAAATAAGATATGTTTAAAAACAGTCAATGGTGTGACACAAACAAAAGGAATGGTAACCATAAAAATAAAAATTTTTGAAAAAGAAGAATACGTTGATGTGTTCATTGTAGAAAGAGATGATTTCGAAGATTTTCTTATCGGCTTAGATATAATAGCAAAATTCAAACTAAGTCAGGACGAAAATTTACAAATATCTCAGAGGAAAGAAACACAAATAGGGAAAAAGATAAACACATTAGATAAAAATGAAGAAATAGAAGAAGTTAGAATAAATTTTAACGAACATGTAAACGAAGACGAGTTCAAAATGAATTTAGATCACTTAGATAACACAAAAAAGATAAAAATTGAAAAACTGGTAGAAGAGTATAATACAGCATTTGCAAAAAATAAATACGATGTAGGCACTGTTACAGACTATGAAGCTCGAATAGACTTGAAGGTTGATAAATATTGTAGTAAGAGACCATATAGATGCACTATAGAGGATAAGAAAGAAATAGAAAATCAAGTGGCAAAATTACTAGAAAATAAGTTAATAGAAGAATCTTATAGCCCGTTTGGAGCACCAGTAACTCTAGCATTCAAAAGAGAGGAAAACAAACGATCAAGATTGTGCATAGATTTTACCGACTTGAACAAAATAATTATACCACAAGCTCAACCATTCCCATTAATAAAGGATTTAATAATGAAAACAAGAAACTGCAAATACTTCACCACATTAGATATAAATTCAGCTTTTTGGTCAATTCCACTACGCATTGAGGATAGACAAAAAACAGGATTTGTCACACAAGAGGGACACTTCCAATGGACGTGCCTACCGTTCGGCTTAAAAACAGCACCAGCTATTTTCCAAAGAATTTTATCCAATATCTTAAGAAAACACTATTTAAAAGACTTCTCCGAAAATTACATAGATGATATCTTAATTTTTTCAGAATCATTCAAAGAACATATAGAACATATAGAAAAAGTAATAAAAGCAATAGCAAATGAAGGCTTTAGACTAAAATTTAAAAAATGCACATTTGCAGCTGAATCAGTGAAATACCTCGGACATATAATAGAACACAATACACTAAGACCAGTGAATGACAATCTAATTTCAATAAAAAACTTTCCCACTCCGAAAACCCAAAAGAACATTAGACAATTTCTTGGGAAAATTAACTTCTATCATGAGTATATACCGAAAAGTTCGATATTGCTAAACCCGTTACACAAACTATTACGCAAGAATGAGAAATTTATATGGTCCGAAGAGTGCGAAAGATCCTTTACAGATATAAAAAAGTTACTATGCTCTCAACCAGTGTTGGAAATATTTGATAAAGATTTACCAATAAGAATTTATACAGATGCATCACTAGAAGGCATTGGTGCATTATTTAAACAGGTACAAAATAATGATAAAGAAAAGCCAGTAGCGTATTTTTCAAAAAAATTAAACGATTCACAAAGAAGAAAAAAGGCAATTTATTTAGAATGCCTGGCAATTAAGGAAGCAGTAAAGTATTGGCAACACTGGCTGATTGGAAGGAAGTTTACAGTATTTTCAGACCATAAACCACTAGAAAATATGAATATAAAATCTAGAACGGATGAAGAACTTGGTGAGTTGATCTATTATTTATCACAATATGATTTCGAAATTAAATACATTCCGGGAAGAGATAACGCCGAAGCAGATAGTTTAAGTCGAAATCCAGTACTAGAAGACACTGAAAATAGAGATGAAATTCTGAAAATAGTAAACTTGATAAAATTGGATGACATCAAAATAGATCAGAAAAAAAAACGAAATGATACAAAAAATAAAAACAAAATTGATAGAAAAAGATGGAGTATTCTACAAAAAGATTAGAAATAGAGAAAAGATCATTCTAGCTGAAGAATTAAGTATAGGTATGATAAAAAACATACACACCGAATGGTGTCATATAGGAATCAGACAAATGATGAACAAAATATGTCCCTATTATACAGCTAGAAATCTAACATCTAATATAAAAAAGATATGTAAAAAGTGTGAAATATGCATAAAGAACAAATCGAGAGGTCAAATAAAATACGGCTTGATGTCTCACTTGGGACCAGCAACAAAACCATTTGAATTAATGTCAATAGACACCATCGGAGGTTTTGGGGGACAAAGATCAACAAAAAAATATCTTCACTTGATGGTCGACCACTTCACAAGATACGCGTTCATTGTAACATCTAAATCACAAAATACTACCGATTTTATAAAATTAGTTCAGAACGTGCTGAAAACCGATGAGATAGGAATGATACTGACGGATCAATATCCAGGGATAAACTGCAGGGAATTCAAAGAATTTCTAAGAAATAATAATATTAAACTAGTCTTCACAGCAGTAAACGCACCGTTCTCGAATGGGTTGAATGAAAGACTGAATCAGACCCTAGTCAATAAAATAAGATGTAGAATAAATGAGAAAGAACATAACAAAGCATGGACAACGATTGCAAGAGAATGCGTAGATAAATATAATCGAACGGAACATACAGTCACTGGATTTACACCACAATATCTGTTAGATGGGACAAACACAAACATCCTACCAGAAGAACTAAAAGAAGAAATGAATAAAGAAGACTGGATAAGAGATAAAGAAATAGCGTTAAAAAGAACAAAACCATCACATGACTACAATAAAAAAATATATGACAAAAACAGAAAGTACCATGAGTTCAACATAGACGAAGTAGTATATATAGAAAACGGAAATAGACTGAATAGGAAAAAGTTAGATAATCTAAGAATTGGACCTTTCAAAGTAGTAGAAAGAATATCAAATTCAATATATAAAATTAGGATTGGAAAGAAGAAATCAGAAACAAGTTTGCTTCACATATCGAAATTACTTCCGGCATCGGATGAGGAAGAAGATTGAAAATATTGGGAATTTTCACCCCGGGCGGGGGGAGATGTAACGAAAGTATACTTTCGTTAATCCGAATCTTGCCGCGCTCCTCATGCTCCGCGTGTCTTTTAATGGACTACCGCTAGATGGAAGGGAAGATGTGGGGATTACGTAATAGAGCACATGTGCAAAGCATACTTAAGGATATTACACGTTGATTAGAATAAATAAAGAAGTGATAGTTGTAAACTGTAATTGTCGTTTCTTTGTTTACAGGTAAGAGTGTAAATAATGTAAATAATGGTTGTAAAATAGCGAATAAAATTTTAAAAATCGTTGTTTACAGAGAAACATATTTCAGTTTATTTATTCATCTCAATCAATAATAAAAGAGGCTTATATTAATGTAGATTGACTGAGGTCCAGTAAACGTGAGAAACGGAGAAATAATTCAGGTGTTTTATTTATTTATATTAACTCTACAGATCCTTATTTTTGTGTGTAGCACATTTATTTAATATAATCTATAGTATTTTTTTATATTTTGTTTCATATACATTTTTTTTATAAATTTCAAATAATCATTAATAATGCCACGACGTTGCTGCGTTCCCAATTGCAAGGGAAATTATGATAGTACTTTGAAAGATAATAATTACAATCCTATATCTAGAGACGCGGTAGCGTCTCGACGCCAAGTACATGAAAAACACCCTGTATATTGTCGACTGCTACCGTGTACCTTTACTCGTCCCGGAGACACTCTAACCTAATTCTGACATTTATTACATTAATATCTCATGACGCCTGCAATATTTTGTAAATTTAAAGACATTTTTCTTATGTAAACCGCCCTGATAACCATCTGCCGGCCGTCTGCAAGCAGATTGACGGCAGGGTCTGCCAGGAGAGCGCAGGATCTGCCGGCAGCTGCGGTGCAGTCTACGTCCGCATTCGACTACGGATCTGCCGGCAGAGTCTGCGTGGCAGGGTCTGCCGGCAGATCCATGATGTAAGGACATAAGGTGTGCTCGGCCGGCAGCCCATCTTCGTCTTCTACTGCGCCTTCCCACTTTCCGCCATGTTAAAATATGGCCGCCTAGTTACATTATGGGGTTTATAATGTACTACCTAACTTCGTGTAGCGTAAACTCTAGAGGCGCTAAGTTTGAACAAGACTACTCGAATGTACTAGGACGTCGTATTGGTTGATAATCCAATATGGACGATCTTGGGAAGGGCACGTCATTGGCTAATCTGGAAGGTTGCGCACGAGCACACCTTATGTTCTTACATCATGGGCAGATCCACGGCAGATCCGCGGCAGATCCTGCCGCCCGCCTGACATAGAGACACTATAATAAGAGTCTGGACACGAGTGACAGTCCGCCATGTTTGATCGAAATCCCACGAGAGAGAAAGAGATATACGCCATTTCACTCTTAACCACTCTTAACAACTCTTACGTTTATGGTAGCAAATCTATGGCAATGCATTGCGCATTTAAATAAGGTTAATAAAAAAACATATATCAAATCGAACACAAGATTTAGTTTTTTACTTTATATCTTCATTATCTTGGTATAATGGACAGATTTAAAAATCAGCGGGAATAGATGAAAAGTGACGGGCCAATCAAAAACCCAAATGCACATTTTCAGATTAATAGATAGTAAAATACCGCCAAAAACGTAAGAGTTGTTAAGAGTGGTTAAGAGTGAAATGGCGTATATCTCTTTCTCTCTCGTGGGATTTCGATCAAACATGGCGGACCAATCAAAAAGTGGCCTTCTCGTGTCCAGACTCTTATTATAGTGTCTCTAGCCTGACACATCCAACAGCGCCATCTGTAGGCCACAATAGCCAAACAATTTCCTCTGCCTGACGTCACATGGACCTACGCACCAACGCAAACGTACATTACTGCTGTAGGTGTATCCCTAACCCCAAATAATAAAGCAAGCAGATTCTACAGTTTATTAAATAATTAATTCCACTTATTTCAAAAAGTATTTATTCATTGTTTAATAATACATGATTGGCGATTACAAATGTTACAAAATAATATAAATAGCGCATATAAATTCGAGGAAGAACATTCAATATTTACATTTATAAATTCACATACAATACGTCCCGTTTCGAATTCTTTTGTCCTGTAGAATCACCATATTCCATATCGTGTTAGCGCTGAAAACAAATAGAACATTAGTATAAAATTAAACGTAACGTATGAATAAACAGGATACATGCGATACTTACTTCAGCTCCATCTACGCACAGCACACACGCTAGGCCAGCGAAGATTAGGTGGGCGGTCCGAGGACGCTAGCATCCATAGCGTTTTGTACGTGCTGCGTGGAAGAGGGTGTTCAAAGCCAATGAAGCGGCGGGCATGCCACGGATATGGAAACCTCTAGTAGTGTGCTCTTGGGCCCTAAAGGTGAAGTTCCACGGCTCGTGGCTCGGTTCCTGGCTTGGCTAGTCCAGGTTCGGCGAGTTGGCTTGGCGATGTGAGTCGACGAGCCACGCGCCTTGGAACTTCACCTTAAGGGTACGAGCCTACATGTACACTACTAGAGGTTTCCATGTCTGTTGCATACCCGCCGCTTCATTGGCTTCGACCACCCTCTTCCACGTAGCACGTAGAACAGGCCTGGGATTTAAGTGAACGCGGCGGCCGATTTTCAGAGTCAACGCCTCTTTTCCCCCACCGCACGTCTTGGCCCCCGCGGCGGCCTAGGAGCTTCGAGCGCTTCAGGCCCGTACCATATGAACCGCGCGTAGCTCGGTTGATATGAGCTACGCGCGGTTCATATGGTACGGGCCTGAAGCGCTCGAAGCTCCTAGGCCGCCGCGGGGGCCAAGACGTGCGGTGGGGGAAAAGAGGCGTTGACTCTGAAAATCGGCCGCCGCGTTCACTTAAATCCCAGGCCTGACGTAGAAGACGCATGGATGCTAGCATCCTCGGACCGCCCACCTGATCTTCGCTGCCCAAGGCGATCATACATGCTCCTGCGAACATTAACATTTATAATAAAACATGTGTTAAATTATTATTTACAAAACAAGACGCTAAACATTTGCATTTCGCGCATAACCATATTTTTCTGTCTTGCAGATAATGTGAATTTCGATTTTCGCGACGTAAATAATTGAAAATTATTCAATTCCATAATTACGTTTGCTTTCTGAATACTTCGAGATGATTTGTCTGGATATTGACGCTTTAGGATGACATGGAATATTTTTCGAGCGTTCGTCTTCAAGCACGACGGATGCCACTTTGAACAAACGGTATGTAGATGCACCACGTGTAACAATTTGGCGGTACAGTGGGTTACGCTCGGATTGGCTGCGCCATAGTATCGAAACTCGTGATTGGTCAACAATCTACGTCCAGTTTGCGTTCGTTTTCGTGGTCCGGGGTGGCAGTCACTGGCAGTGGCAGTCAGTGCTGGTAAAATCGAAGAATATTCCAAGTCATTTCATCCATCAATATCCAGACAAATCATCCAGACGTATCCAGAAGGCAAACGTAATTATGGAATTGAATAATTTCCAATTATCTACGTCGCGGAAATCGAGAGTCACATTATCTGCAAGACAGAAAAATAGGGATATGCGCGAAGTGCAAATATTTAGCGTCTTGTTTCGTAAATAATAATTTAACACATGTTTTATTATAAATGTTAATGTTCGCAGGAGCATGGATGATCGCCTAGGGTGTGTGCTGTGCGGAGATGGAGCTGAAGTAAGTATCGCATGTATCCTGTTTATTCAACGTTACGTTTAATTTTATACTAATGTTCTATTTGTTTTCAGCGCTAACACAATACGGAATATGGTGATTCTACAGGAAAAAAGAAGTCGAAACGGGACGTATTGTATGTGAATTTATAAATGTAAATATTGAATGTTCTTCCTCGAATTTATATGCGCTATTTATATTATTTTGTAACATTTGTAATCGCCAATCATGTATTATTAAACAATGAATAAATACTTTTTGAAATAAGTGGAATTAATTATTTAATAAACTGTAGAATCTGCTTGCTTGTTGTGTGGGAGTAGGGATATACCTACAGCAATCACCGTACACATGTGTTGGTGCGTATGTCCATGTGACGTCACGCAGAGGGAATTGTTTGGCTATTGTGGCCTACAGATGGCGCTGTTGGATGTGTCAGGCGGGCGGCAAGATCTGCCGCGGATCTGCCGTGGATCTGCCGGCAGACCCTGCCACGCAGACTCTGCCGGCAGATCCGTAGTCGAATGCGGACGTAGACTGCACCGCAGCTGCCGGCAGATTCTGCGCTCTCCTGGCAGACCCTGCCGTCAATCTGCTTGCAGACGGCCGGCAGATGGTTATCAGGGAAGTGAGATCCCCATAAAAAACTTCAAAAAAGTAAAAAAATACGCCAAGTACATGAAAAATCAAATAAATCACAAAAAATATATGACAATAATAATCACAAAAATTGAAGATACTAATAATAAAATAAAAAAAAAACGTGAAATCGAAATGAGCTGCCAGTACATAAAGGTGCTTTCCAACTGCGCCTAAGATGTTCCACCAATATGTATAATAACATATACACAGCTAAAATGCTGTGTTCATACATTCCATTACTCATATAGCGGACATTTTAATTACAGTTCTGTCTCTCTAGAGTCGCGTGTGTCGGGACCGGGCGCACGCTATTTGAGAGACGAGTAGTATATTCGGCTTCCTTTGATTTCACGCGGTCAGAGTGTAAGGTGTGTCACTATCGAGAATGTTTATGAACCTTTCTTCGGCTTTTTCTTTGACATCCGATACCCGATGCCCCGACGCGGCGACTACAACCGAAGTAGTGGGGATAGCTTCGCGCTTATAGAGAATCCGAAAACGCGTGACATTTGAGAGACAGTACTGTAATCCATAAAAAAGAATCCCATTTAAAACCATTGTCTTAAATTAATAGATTTATTACAAAATTAATGATATACAACAATTGCGCCAATTATAACAATGGCTATTTATACAAAGAAAAAATATATTAAATAATATTAAACAGATATATTTTTATAGAAATCAATATTTTAATACGAATAAATATTTTATTCAAAATACTTGGCGCTGCACAACCGAAAAAAATATTAATTGTCTTAGTATTATTAATTAACAATAACTCCCTTACAATTTAAAATACATAAACAAATACATACACATATTAGAAACGCAGTCAGATTTATTCTACATATATTCTAATATCATACGTAGCATATGCACATGCACACATACAGACGAACGCACTACAAAGTTTGTTATAATATAGGTACATGTTTATTCAGTATAGCAACACCAATTCGGGGCGCAGCGCCAAGTATTTTGAATAAAATATTCGTATTAAAATATTGATTTCTATAAAAATATATCTGTTTAATATTATTTAATATATTTTTTCTTTGTATAAATAGCCATTGTTATTGTTAAATAAAATCTCTTAAATATACTGTTGTTTCGTTAGGATAATGAGTTATTGCTCGTTCTATTATATACTCACTCTTAGTTTTATTATCGATTTCTATAATATTGCTTGATTACACTACAGTTCTCTTTTCTTGTTCGATTCCCTTCTCGTTACTTTTAAGGGGGTAGACACGTCACGTGACACGGGCGATGCACCGCGCTGTAATACCGACAATCTAACCTGAAACATGGGTTTGGAATTTTTACTTTTTTGTCCTTATATGAGCAGATTTTGGGCTGGGCGAGGTCTCATTCGAAAGAGGAAGCTTCAATGCAGTCCGCTCTGGTCATCGTTTGAGTCACAAAACTCTTTTAGTGACCTAAAAATACTTGGATTCTTGCGGGTGTATTTTGTCGACTTTTGCTCTACTTTGATCACTCATATTATTAGATATCAACACAATCTCGTCGAATCATGACCAGAGCGGACTGCATTGAAGCTTCCTCTTTCGAATGAGACGTCACTCAGCCCGAAATCTGATCATATAAGGACAAACAACGTACCTTCCCAGACCCATGTTTCGGGCCAGATTGTGTCGGTATACAGCGCGCTGCATTACCCGTGTCTACCCCCTTAATGGAGGAGGAAGTCTCTACCGCAGCTCCCTCTGAGTGCGCATCTCCCACTTACTCTCTCTCACACACTCATTCATACATAGTAAATTTACCTTATATTCTAACACGCCTCCTTAAATTTACTCAATTTATCTTAAACTAATTTTAACATTGTTCTAAACTTTTCAAACTTAGTTTTACCTAATGACTTTGTAAACATATCTGCTATATTTTCTTCCGAGTCAATTTTTTTGATGTCGATAACACCTTTTACATAATTTTCATTTACGAAATGATAGTGTGTTTCAATGTATTTAGAATTTTTCGTAAAATTTCCAAATTTCGCTATGCTTAATGCTCCAGAATTATCTTCATATATATCAGCGCTGTCCAGCGTAGGGGCCCTCACGCGCCTGCTTCCCCTTCCAATCTTTCTCTCGCATAGCGTGCCTTCCGTCGTCAAGGAGACCGCGCGACGCTAAGAAGGCTGCCACGTCCGCGAGCCGTCTGTCACTTGGATATGGGTCATTTCAGGTTAATTCGTTGACTTTCGTACCTATGTGTCAGGCTTGTTTATGATATTCCTAGTTTCAGAATTGTTTGAAAAGTACAGGTCACCAAGACTGACAACATATACCGGGAAGTAATAGCATTTGCTGGCTGCGACGCCGCGTGTCACTAATCACATGTCGTATCGGGCGTCCGAGCTCGCTCGGTGACGGACACGCTGGTCTGTCATGGTCGCCTCTTTAGCGTCGCGCGGTATCCCTGACAACGCGGACGAGAGTGGGAGAACCCCAATCTCCCGCGGGAGCGACCTTGAACAGCGCTGATATATATCAATCGGCCTATCTATCACAATTTTGAAATCGCTTAATATATCTTTTACTAACTTTAATTCACTTACAGCTTCTGACAGTGCTACATACTCTGCAGCTGTCGAAGACTTCGTCACACTTCCTTGTTTCTTTGATTTCCAATAAATTGTATTTCCATTCATTCTTATAACATATCCAGTTGTTGATTTCCTATCTACTATATCACCGGCCCAGTCTGCATCGACAAAACACTCTAGCACATTTGCAGTATCCCTTTTTTCGAAAAACAATTTTAAACTTCGTGTTAGATATAAATATTTTAAAATTCTCGTAGCATATTTGTAATGTGTCTGATCATAACAGTTCTGAAATCTACTCAGATAATTCACACTATAACTTATGTCTAGTCTTGTACCTGAACTTATGTACAGAAGCGCTCCAATTAGATTTCTATACTTTATATCTAATGATGCTGACTGCGCAGGTTTACATTTCAAATTTTGTTCCATTGGTGTTGTGTATAATTTTGCATCCTCGATTTCGTACCTTTTTGCTAAAGATTCAATATACGCCCTTTGATCTAATGTCATTACATTTTTCTTATAATCATATTCTATGTTTATTCCTAAGTAAACTTTAATTTCTCCCATATCTTTTATCTGAAATCTTTTTGTTAATAAACCTTTTATGTAATTCAATTTTCCTTCATTTTTACCACAGATTAGTAGATCATCTACAAATAATATTAGGTAAATATCATCTTCATGATCGTACAATGAGTATAAACAATAATCATTTTTACTGCGCTTAAAGTCTAAACCTCTTAAATAACTATCTAAACATTCATACCATGCTCTCGGACTTTCTCTCAACCCATACAGCGCTTTAGACAGTTTGTACACTCTATCTGTGCCATCTTCGTAACCCTGAGGTTGCTTTACATATACTTCCGATATAACCTCTCCATTTAAAAATGCTGTTTCAACATCCATTTGCATAATAATTAGACCATTTTGTACGCAATAAGACAATAGTAGTTTTAACGTTTGCATCCTAGCAACAGGCGAATAAATATCTTCCATTATTTCCTTTTGTTGAAATCCTCTTACTACAAGTCTCGCTTTATATATATCTTCTGACTTTTTAGTAAAAACCCATTTTAAATCTAATATGTCTTTATTTTTCTCCTTTTCAACTAATGTCCATGTTTTATTTTTATTTATGCTTTCAATTTCTTTATTCATTGCTTTCTGCCAATCTTTGGAATGTTCGTTATTCATGGCCTCATTATAGTCTTGAGGACTATCTGCACTTACATAATTTATATATATACAATATGCATTATTCCCGTCACCATATCTATCTGGTTGCTTTCTGTTCCTATTTGACCTTCTCAGGTCCCCTTGATCATAATTATTATCGTTTGACTGTCTTTGACCATTTGGATTTATTTCAATTTTTTCAGTAACACTATTCCTATCAATAACTGCATTAAACTCATCTTCATTAGTATCGCCTCTAAAGCCTACAAGATTTTCATCTCCTTCGACAATATCAACATGTCTAGCAATCAAGAGACACGGTAGTGTCTCGCGCCAAGTATATATACAGGGTCATCGTTTAATCCTGCAACCCGCGCGCGCGCGAACCTGTAAAATGGCAACACCGCCTCACGGACGCATTCCACTACAACCATGCACCGTCCCGGCGTTCGGAGAGCTGCTAGCGACCGCTAGACAGCAGTGATGCCCGAGCTTCGAGAATTTTGGGCTGGTCTCTTTCAAATTAACGTTGCGAAGAACTATTCAGAATTTTCCGGCCGGGGTTGAAAAATTTGGGGCCTTTTTCGTATAACTTTTGAACTATAAGAGATATCGGAATGCAATTTACGCTGGTAATTGAGGAAAAATTATTCCCTCTTAATGATGGATAATTTAACATATTTTACGTTTACTTAATTTTTCTTTTATCATTTTTTTTAACCATAATTGCTTAAAAAGCTTTTGCAAACTGTTTATTTGATAATGTATTACTTTCATAAATTGAGAAATTAAATTTTTATTGAATTATGTGTTAGTTCTGCAGACCTCCGAATCTATTGTTCTGGTTTTCTTTTTTATGATTTTATCCTTAATGCGGTGCATACCTAAATCAGACGTAGGGGGTAACTAATGGGACGTGTCTTTGATTGTAGCGGTGTTTGATTTTTTTCTCTAGAATTGTTGTGTTTGAATGTTTTAACTACTCAATGCCACGCCTATTCCGGCTTCCGATAATGTCATTTTTTTTAATGATGTGCCATTATTGTGGCTTTTACAAGCACGTGGCGAAAAATCTCTCCGTACAAGGGTATAGCGCCGCTGTCAACCCTGTCGTAGCTAAAATTTTTTAAATTGAGACGAGTACGAGATCAGTTGACATTATTTTCAAACCTCATTACAGTAATCTGGGGTGCGAGTGGTAAACCGATCATAAAAGCGGAGTGCGCGGCTCGATTACCTGGGCCGGGAAATTCCCAATACCTAGCTCTTTGCGACGCTAAAATTTTCGAAGCCGGGCATCACTCTCTCCGCTGGGCCGGTGCATGATTGTAGTGGAATGCGTCCGTGAGGCGGTGTTGCCATTTTACAAGTTCGCGCGCGCGCGGGTTGCAGGATTAAACGATGACCCTGTATATATGCGCAGCGCGAGCACTGCCGTGTCCCTATTACGCCACGACTCGCTATTCTGAACCCTGAGATTTCCGAATCTCAATAACGGCTGATCCGATTCGATTTTGAATGTTCTTAATGGATAGCCTGGGTATGATTTACATAAGAAAAGTGTCTTCGTTTTGTTCCTACGTGTATTATGAGCTGAGATATTTCGTTGTAAAGTGGCAATTTACCGATTTTCATGTTCGTAAAATGAAATCTTCATCGTCATCGTCCTACACTTCTAGGCAAGAGGGGGTGAGGAAATGTCTCTCAGGCACGTCGTTCATTGGATGTGGGTTCGGCCAATCGTGTAACCAAATATTTTGTGTTGTGACAGCTAGACAGAGATATACTATAACCAACCAAGTGCTAAATGTCAAATGGAGTTATACTATAACCAACCAAGTGCTAAATGTCAAATGGAGTAAGTTGTACGAAATTTTCAGATGTCACGAGTTTTTACACCAAATAGGAGACTGAATTATTGTCTTAATTAACAAGGTAAGTCGCCAAAATTTTTTAAATCGATTTAGTATGTAGAGTCGCAGACTTGGAAGTTGCCGGAGAAGCTTCGACAGAGAAGCATCTTCTTTCGCACAAAATAATATATATTGTAACAAATTGCATTGAATTTAAATTGCTAGATATTTTTATACCAGCAATTTAGAGATTTTATGTAAAGCTTATATATATTCCCTGATAACCAGGTCTGCCGGCAGATCCGGCGCAGTTTATGTCCGCATTCAACTACGGATCTGCCGGCAGACACTGACAAGGCAGGATCTGCTGCGGATCTGCCGTTCATCTGCCGGCAGATCCGCAGTAGATCCTGCTACCCGTCCGACACATCCAATAGCGCCATCTGAAGGCAGGGTCTGCTGCGGATCTGCCGTCCATCTGCCGGCAGACCCTGCCTTGTCAGACCCTGCTGTCCATCTGCTGACAGACTGCAGGCAGGGTGGTTATCAGGGTTATATTTAGAAATGAAGAAGACGCAGAGGACTTGGATAAAAATGTAAGGGACGCACAGGCTTGGACAGAAATGAAGGGGATACACAGGCTTGGAGGTTGTTTCGCACAAGTTTCTTGAAATTTGTCAAATAAGGTAAATCGACAAAATTTTTCAAATTAGCGTAGCATTGATATTTAACCCGTAACTGGTATCCTGGGGTCACTCATTACCCCCGGCACGCAGAGTTCGCTGTGAAACTTTTGGTTGTCTAAGTTTGTAAACTGAATTTATAAATAACTTTGTAGTAATACTTTAAATTTCTACGTTTCTATTATTTGATATATTACTTAAGAACAAAATATTCATAGAGGTTCTTCTAGTGTCGACTTTACAAGTTTCTGTGCCCTTTTTTATTTGGGGTCTGCCACGACCCCAGTATACCAGTTACGTTTGAAAAAAAACAGTATACAGGGTGTCCCAAAAATGTTGCGTTTCCTTAAAGGGGATGATTCTGGGGGTGATTTCAAACAACTTTTTCCTTTGCGAAAATGCTCTCCGATGTTTCGTTAACGAGATATTAATAAAAAGCACCGACCAATCACAGCGCGAGTCTGACGGCCGAGTTCCCGCGGTAGCGTGGCTACGAGCCGCGCTGCGACTGCGACGAGCAAGCAACTCGGCATGCATCGAAGAAACTTGCGTAGAATGGCAAATGAAAAAGACGTAACAAATAAAATCGAACATGTTGTCATGGTTTGTTCGTCATTTAAAGCGAATAATGAATAAAGGATAAATGGATGAAAATCACGTGTAACGTAAAAAGACGAATACGCAGTTTTTTTTTAGAAGATTCGAAAATAATAATTATTTGAAGTGGGAGGATAAGGAATAAGTAAATTTCCTTGTGTTAATAACGTAGCCACGAAAAGGTAATGTAACAGGAAATTAACGAAAGGTGATAGGCGTTCGGTATTGTGATAAAAATCCGTAATTCAATAACGGCCAGCACTGTTGGTGGTAACGAATAAGTCTGTTTAAAAAGCCCGAATAAATGTTATCGTACGGGAATTTAGAGAATTATCGCCGGAAATAAGCCATCGCTTGCGTTAAATTTAAAAATGAATTATCACCAATAAAGTAACTAAAACTCACCCTTGTTGGAAATTCACCTGCAGCTTGAAAATCTGTGTCACAGGGTCACCGAACCGATCCTGGTCATCGATGGACGTGCTCCGTGCACAGCTGGTCCCAGGTATCCTTACATTCCCACTACCCAAAGTTAAGGGTCGCAATGTCAGGTGCGTCCAGGTCAACGTACCGAATATTCACTTCACTGCACGGCTACTAACACTGATCACTTTATTTATCCTGAAGTATTCTTGGGCCGTGTACATTTCTGCGACGCGATTGCTAGCTGACTGACAGGATTTTTTCCAAGCAACTTCCGCTACCCCCAAGTAGCTTCTCTGGTTCCATTATGAGTTAACTCCCACCAGAGCAAGAGGCTTTAGGTAAAAAGAAGCCAACACATTTTCGGAACACGTGTTTTGCAGAAGTGCAACGAACACTTTCACAAAAGCCCGCGCTCCGTCCTTCTACTGCCAATGTACCCATTGCTTCGAGATAGAAAACAGACACCACGTGTATCGGTTCGAAAGGGTCCGAAGAGAAGAGACAGTCTTCGAGTTACTATAAAGAATAAAATGCATACCATTCCTGTTTCCCCTTTCCGACACCCTGAGTTCACGACTGCTACGAGGCGGAACCAATTAAGTCATAAATTATCCGAAAATGTAGGAAATCGTTCTCTACCGCCGACTCGCCGGACAATAAACCGCGACCCTGGCGAAATGCTCTGGCTGATCAGCCTGATTAATTTTGAAGAACTAGAAATTACAGAGTATTATCCAACATCAATACGCCTCGCGGAAAGACACAGGAAGAGAAGAGGTAGTCCGCTGACTGCGCGTAGTCCCGCCTGCTTCGTCCTACCTTCAAATTAAAGACGGATCCCTTATCTCTCGAGTATAAACACGCGCTCGAATTTCAAAACAAAAGCACGCGTCGACGTATTCCGTGCTAGAGATGGTGGGCCTTGAGGTCCGATTGGTCCCAAACTAACCAATCTGCCCTGCAGCCCTCCCAAACGGCCACTGTCCTGAAGAGGCCCTCTTCACAGCAGTATCTCATCCCAGTACCTAAATCCCATTTCTGCACTAAATCGTATACCGCAGAAGCTTCTTTGTCTCCAGTACCCGATAAAATTGCAGGGATTCCAAGCAGCTGCTCAATAACTCTGCAAGTTATTAGTACAGGTAAACGATCAATTTTCTCATTGCCTATTAAAGCTGGCAACAGCTTTCCGTCCCAATGTAGTGTAATAGCACCAAGCTCACAGTCTTTGAACGCTACACGATATTTATTGGCAAGTTGTGCTCGAAGATCCGTGCGATGACACCGTATAGACGTTCGATTGATAATTAAGTCGCCTATGTCATGACCAAGAGCTTGAGCTGTTGCTGTTATTATACGAACAGCATCACGATCGCTTACTTTGCACTTGTCAAGGGTTGCAATAAGTTTTGGCGTAATTATATCAATTTGAGCATGTCTCTTTTTAGGGTTGCTTGGACCAGCTTCATCCACGGGAATAATAAATTTGTAATGGTCTCCGGTTGCGAGACGATTATCGGTGGGACGGAGAAGGGATTGTGATGCCGACTCAGTCGGTGTGTCCGGGTTCGGCGAATGAGTAAAATACGTTGTTAACAATAACAGTGTTTATTGGTAAAAGTCTGTATGGTGGCTGTATGGTTTACATATGTCCCGTGCGGTGGATTCCGTAGTCGTTCTCGATTTTCGCATGTCGTTCGTTAAATACTGTTCGGTTGGCGCGGTGCTTGAGCGGTATCTCTTAGCGGCGCGTCGGTTTGTCCGGTGCGTACGTTTCGGCAGCGCGGGCTTGAGCGGTATCTCTTAGCGGCGCGTCGGTACGTCCGGCGAATACGTTTCGGTAGCGCGGCGCTCGAGCGGTTTCTCGTAGCGGCGCGTCGGTGCACGGCGGCGTCGACTTGTCGGCGAGCGGTTAGGAAAGTGGGATGCGGATTTATTGAACGTTCTGCTTAGGATGGCCTTATGGGGCACGTCCGTTGAGAGTCGTATAATCGCGTATCAGAGTGCAGTAGGGTCCTGGGCTAATGGGCGCGGAGGCACCTCTCTGACGTAGGCAGGGCGCAAGATTTCTCTCGGCCTATTTCGGAAGAGGCTGGTTATGGTACAGTGGTGGCGATGGCCGACCATTGACACACCTCATGGGAGCTAAAAATGAGCATCTTGCCGTACCGCGTGAAGCGCATAAGCGACACGCACAAGAGCTCCTGATTCCGCTCGCTGCGGCCTTTTATGCAGGAGCCGTGCATCTTCGCAAGCGAGGCAATACGCGGGCCCAGTGGCCACTTAGCGGCATGGGTGCGTACTGCACCTCGCCCTTTGTTTTGTTTTCGCGCGCTCGCGCGGTCCTCGTGACGTGACTTCGTCACACCCCCTCCTTACTTGGGGAAAGAACAAAAAGGTGACCGTCACCGTTTGTTTACTTGGCGGTCTCTTAATTCTAACAGGTACTTTTAGATATATATTTACTTACGGCTAACTTAACCTACGGGTTGCAACCCACGGACTTAAATCTACCCATCACCAAAATCGGGGCGATCAGCGGCCCAGCTCCACGGGCGTGGGTCGGAGGACGGCGTGCCCGTGGGGGGGGGCCTCGGGGGCCTGGCTGTTCCAGCGGCTGTAGGACGACGGACGGCGGTGGCGTGACCGCTGGGGGGCCCTGAAGGCCGAGCTGTACCAGCGGCGACGGTGCTGCGGTGTCAAACGGCGGTAGCGTGCTTCTAGTGGAGACCGGCGGCTGCTTTTTCCTCGACCGTGACCTTGTCCTGGTCAGCAGCCAGTCTCATTAATTCGGGCAGTGTTTTATATTCCGTCCGTTTAATATAACGGCGGTACTCCGGTCGGAGGTTTCGATAGGCACGGTTGACTTGCTGCTGCAACGAGTATTTTCCATACTGTTGCATTAATGGCAGTAGGTCCAAGATGAAGTCCGTGGCCGTTTCTCCCGGCCGTTGGACGCGTCGGGTAATTGCTTCCTCTAGCTCACTTTCGTCTTCGGTAGCGAGGAAGAATGCTCGGAAGTCGGTTACGAAGTCATCCCACGACTGCCATTCGGTACGGCGGAGGCGATACCAACCTAGTGCTCTTCCTTTTAATATCTCGGAGAGGCACTGTATGATCTGAGTTGGAGTGACCCTGTAACTATGTTGCAGGTCACCCAGCCGTTGCAAGAATTCGGTGGCTCCGGGACCGCCATCGTAGCGGATCCCCCACCTCCTAATTCTTTCCATAGGTGTTGCCTCGGGTGTGATTAAGTTATGTTCTGCACTGGGCGTGACCTCCGGTGGGTTGGATGTTTCGCCGGTTATTGTGATCATTGGTGGTCCCATAATATTATGATCTCGGCAGTACGCGGTGACTCGTTGTCGTAGCTCGTCGAGATTACCAATAGCGTTAATTCCGTATTCTTCGGCGACTTTGACTAATACGGCTTTCCTTAGCTCGTAAACCCAGCCTACACTTATACTCATTCGCCCTTCTCCTCTTCAAAGTCCCTGTTTGAGCGCCATTTTGTAATGGTCTCCGGTTGCGAGACGATTATCGGTGGGACGGAGAAGGGATTGTGATGCCGACTCAGTCGGTGTGTCCGGGTTCGGCGAATAAGTAAAATGCGTTGTTAACAATAACAGTGTTTATTGATAAAAGTCTGTATGGTGGCTGTATGGTTTACATATGTCCCGTGCGGTGGATTCCGTAGTCGTTCTCGATTCTCGCTGGTCGTCCGTTAAATACTGTTCGGTTGGCGCGGTGCTTGAGCGGTATCTCTTAGCGGCGCGTCGGTGTGTCCGGTGCGTACGTTTCGGCAGCGCGGGCTTGAGCGGTATCTCTTAGCGGCGCGTCGGTACGTCCGGCGAATACGTTTCGGTAGCGCGGCGCTCGAGCGGTTTCTCGTAGCGGCGCGTCGGTGCACGGCGGCGTCGACTTGTCGGCGAGCGGTTAGGAAAGTGGGATGCGGATTTATTGAACGTTCTGCTTAGGATGGCCTTATGGGGCACGTCCGTTGAGAGTCGTATAATCGCGTATCAGAGTGCAGTAGGGTTCTGGCCTAATGGGCGCGGAGACACTTCTCTGACGTAGGCAGGGCGCAAGATTTCTCTCGGCCTATTTCGGATGAGGCTGGTTATGGTACAGTGGTGGCGATGGCCGACCATTGACACACCTCATGGGAGCTAAAAATGAGCATCTTGCCGTACCGCGTGAAGCGCATAAGCGACACGCACAAGAGCTCCTGATTCCGCTCGCTGCGGCCTTTTATGCAGGAGCCGTGCATCTTCGCAAGCGAGGCAATACGCGGGCCCAGTGGCCACTTAGCGGCATGGGTGCGTACTGCACCTCGCCCTTTGTTTTGTTTTCGCGCGCTCGCGCGGTCCTCGTGACGTGACTTCGTCACAAATTCAATATTTTCACCCTCACTTGATAGGTGATCATCTTCTTCGCTGGATGATGCTACTTTGTCTATTGTTTCATCTTGATTTAAACGATATACAAGTGTCAATAAAGACCAATATATCTTATATTATATATCCCAGATAACGATCAATATTTTGAGTTTTAAAAATGAATTGCATATAGAATATTTACCTTGCACAGTTTCTACCTACTTCACACTGCGCCTGCCTTGATTTTTCTTGCTCCTTCCGAAACGTTTTTTTTCTTCTGTTCTTTCCAGTATAATATATGATCGCTTCCAATCATAGAACCAGGACCTACTTTTTTTCGTTGATTTAATAGAAAAAGTTTGTCTTCCTCTACTTTAATAGTTTTTAACGCATCGGCGGGTGCAATATCAAAAACGTTATCTAGCTTATCTACAAACTCCTTCTCCCGATTTTTTTGGGTTTCAGTACTGCGGTTGCAACTTTTCTGCAAAGTCGCCCATTCTTGACACAATGCATCTAGCTTGTCAATGCAATGCTGTGGTCTTTTCGTTGGAATCCGCGCTTTCTCCCAAAATATTGAAACGTCCTTAATAACTAAAGAAGCACTAGAGTTAAGTTTCAATTTCGCATATTGTGAAATAGGACTCTTAAGACTTGCCTGTTGGATGGCAATTTTGCACCGATAATTTGACTTTCGTCATGATCAAGTAAATATAATTTTTTCCTTATACTTTCCATTTCACTTTCACTTTCACTACGATATTTCACTGTTACCTCGCTGAACGTTCAGATCATAATGGCCCAACTATGAGTTTTCGGAGCTTCTGTCGATGATGAGAATGTTTAATATCTCCATCGTTTATGGATATATGAAAAAACTCTCCCGACAAAAGTTCTAGTATATAAAGAGACGAATATAATGGGAGAAATTTTTTTTTCAAGGTCACTCTTTCGAGTTTTCAAGGTCACGGACGTTTTTTTTGTTAATAATCGTATATGCTGTGTATTTATTCTTAAACAGAAAAAAAATACAAATTCAACGATGTATCATAACGTATATTTATGTCAAGGTTTACAAAGTTCAAAATTTTCAAATTCGTTGCGCGTCCTTTTCCCGTGGTCCAATCGAGCTGAAATTTTTTCCAGATCATTTTTCCAACAAGTGTCACATTTCTGGGGTACGGGACCAAAAAAATCTGATGGTCGAAAAATAAGGTCCACCCTACTGCGCAACCGAAAAAATGTTAATTGTCTTGGTTAATAAATAAAACAAGACAAGACACCACAGAGACAAGAAAGAAAGAAAAAGATTTTAATGTAATTTATGCATATTTATTCAGTTTAGCAACACCAATTTGGAGAGCAGCGCCAAGTATTTTGAATAAAATATTTATTCGTATTAAAATATTTATTTGTATAAAAATATATCTGCTTAATATTATTGAATACATTTTGTTCTTTGTGCAAATAGCCAGTGTGATAATTGGCCCAACTGTTGTATATCATTACTTTTGTAAAGTTAAATATAGCGCATTAATAAATTTATATTAATTTACGACAATGTTTTTAAATGGGATTATATACTTGGCGCTCTTTTTTGTACCTTTTTTTAAATAATTATTTTACCCTTTTTTAATACTCTATAACCTACTTTTTCATAGCCTACTAGTATACCTAGTTCAGATTTTACGCCCCATTTGTCCTCTCTTCTACTTTCAGGAACTCTTACAAAAACTTTACTTCCATACAGCCTTAAATTACTAATATCAGGTTTTTCTCTTATCATTATTTCAAAGGGAGTCTTCTTTTCTAGTGTATTTGCTAACATTCTATTTTTTAAATAAACTGCTGTTTTGACTACTTCTGGCCAATATCTTTTATCTAAATTTGCTTCAGCTAGAAAGCATCTAGCAGTATCCATTATCGTTCTATTATATCTTTCTGCAGTTCCATTTAATTCATGAACATATGGTGGACATGGTTCAACAAGAATCCCTTTTTCTCTAGCTAACCTATAAATATTTTGATTCATGTACTCTTTTCCATTGTCACACCTCAGTCGTTTTACTCTTTTTCCTGTTAGATTTTCGACTAGATTCAAATATTCTACAAAACATCCCTGATAACCAGATCTGAAGCGCAGAGCCTGACGTCAGATCCGTAGTCATCTGTGTCCGCATTAGGCTGTGGTCTGATGTATAGTGCCTCTCCGAGATATAATGACTTAGGTGTGAAGTCCCTCAGCGGGGTCTTAACCGACACCCTGCTGGGTACTGGCCGCTAAACGTGCCCCTCTACTACCTCTTGCAGGACTGTATTTAGAGAAGATCAGGATAAAACCGGGGCCCCAACAGAATATAAAACAGAAATCTCTGTTAGGGCCCCGGTTTTGCCCTGGTCTTCTCTACATACAGTCCTGTAAGAGGTAGTAGAGGGGCACGTTTAGCGGCCAGTACCCAGCGGGGCTTCGGTTAAGACCCCGCTGAGGGACATCACACCTAAGTCACTATATCTCGGAGAGGCACTATACAGAGCCTGACATCAGGGCCTGACGTCAGATTGGCACAGGGGGTGGACAGTCCAATACTTTAAGCGTGCAGAAGGATAGACGCCAATGACGCCATCTGGTGGACACGCAAAACCCTAAAATAAGATAATAGATGGTCGTTCAGAAGATGGAGATATTATTCAGATAACGTACTGATACCTAATTAAAGAACTTAATAAAATGAAGAGACCAATAGAAAAACATACAGAAATACTTAATTAGTTACTACGAATAGTCACTGTAATAACTAATTATGTATTTCTGTATGTTTTTCTATTGGTTTCTTCATAAAAGTGTGTTTTATTAATAAGAAAATGGTAATGAAATTGTTTCAAAGAATTTTTTTATTATATACCAAAATTACAGTCCATCTGTTACATCTTATACTTCCATAACACGAAACGCACGTTTTGCGAATTTCTTATTATAATTACAGAAGATAAATGGGCATAGCCCAATAGAAAGTATGCTTAATAACTATTAGCGGATTCGGTACACACGCCCTTGTGCCATTTTGTGCTATGCAGGTGCTGCCACGGTATAGTGCCAGTGTAGCATGTTTTCTAGTGGCGTATTTGGACGGTCGCACTGAGTGCGAATTTAACCAATCGGAAACGAGAAAGTTTCGAATACGCCATAAGGTTTTCTAGGCCCGATTACATTTGATTTACATGCGAGCAATCTTGTACATCGTATTCGGCGACCAAGAACTAATCTGGTGTAGTGCACACTTCGCATTCGGACAACTGAATAAACTGCACGAGTGTAACTTTTCTGGCATTGCGATTTTTTGCAGTGCAGTCAGAGCAGACTACGCACTGAAAAAGTTCGCACCCAGTATCAACATTACTTAATCATTAATATTATAGAGAATTTTTTTTTTTTTTTTCTTGGGGAAATCCAGAACGGACACTCCGCCCCCAGGAGAAGGGACGGAATAGTGTCGGGCTCTAACCGACTAAAACCCCAAGGAGACCCTAGATCAGAAAAATATACATTAAAAATACGAATAATTTGAAATCGGTTAGACCATGAAACCAACTTACCTTTATATAAGATAATAAAATAAACGGATCCATTAAATTTCCCATTTTACATTCCTTTGCGTATGGTTTTCTTATAGCACTCCTGTGCTAGCTTAATCGATTTGCAAAGTCGCTTGTTTTGTGGTACAATTCGGCCTCTCAAAACTTTGTTTATATAGGTTACCATATCTTCTATATAAGTACTTCTTCACGCATATTTCGGTGAATGACTTGAACACTTGGGGTTTGTGTGCGCTGCAGGTCCAAAAATTAAATTGTAGCATACGCTGGATCATGCGTTGCATCTTCTTGCCTATTCCTTGGTGGTAGATATTATTGATAATCATTTTTCCTAAATGACGTTTTGCAACTATGTGGTGGTCCGTAAAACATGTAGTCCCTTGCCTCTTGGACGACTGTATCTGGAAAGAGTGAAAACATTCTTTACATATTATTACTGCAGGTAGGCTTTTCTTTATACTTTTAATAATATCAGCAGAATTATTAATTTTAGTTGTTGTTTTGATACTCTTAAGGGGTACTTCTTCCTTATCCTGATCTTCGTTGAGTTCCTCATCGTCCACCTCGTGTGGTAAATATTCGGTTCCACTAAGTAATGTTGTGTACTGCGGCAGTAGAAATGCTCCGTTATCGTCCTCACAATTTTATCCTGGCGAGTGCTTCGACGTCAAATTGGTTATTAATAAGGACTTATATATGGCCTCAAATTGGTAGCAGGTGGGCTTATTCGCTCTAAAATCATGGCTCCTGACATTGCCAAAAAAATTTTCCAATGGGTCTTGATTTATGTTCCTCGTTGCGAAGTTGTTAAAACCCATTCCTTCCAACTTAGCCCATAACAACTCGAAACCCTGCAAAGTATTTATAAAATTTTGTAGGCATGGAATGTCTGTTGTAACTGGTTTCTTAGTTTCAGAATTAATAAATCGTATGTTTCTTAGTTGCTTTCTTGCGTTCGCAAAAAATTCAGCATGGTAGCTTTCCGCAGACCACGGTATCCTCTTGGGGTGATCGTCTCCGTAATGAACACCATTTGTCCCATCTGCAATTGCATTCATTAATTGAAGGAAGTACGCTGTATGGATTCCCTCAGCTGGCATCTTCCTCTCTCCAATACTCGTCTTCATCGGTCCTAAGATGGAAAGAGGAAATTAATAAATGTCAAATTTATTGAGGGCACTAATACAAGGTACGCAAACGTTTATGGGGCGAGATAAATCGTAATACCTAATGAAAGAAAAAACAAATCTTACCACTTGTCCTTGCAAGGAGGTCGACGAAACAGAACATCTTCTTGCTGAAAACCTGCATCATGTGTTTTACTTTCATTTTATTTATTTTCCCAGGATAAACATGTTGTTCTGTTAAATCTGGTACGTGCCGCTCAATTAGATCTCCATGAACATCGATTTCGTATGCTGTAATAACGTGGTTCCAAGATGCAATTTTTCTCTCCTCATCCTTCAATTGCGGTCTATCAAAATCGATTTCCAGATCCTTGGTCATGAAGTTGTTCCGCATGCACTTCAGCAAGTGCGGAACATCGTACAACGGAATAAATTCTACGTCGTCGATGAGGATTGTCCAATCTGTGAAAGAAGTATTGTCATTATTCAAATACAGACACGTATTTGAAACAAGATAAAGTACGTAATCAAAAAAATACTTACATTTTTTAATTCCTTTCTGGTCTCGAATTTTGTCCGTGTCTAATTGCATGGTTTTAATGGCCTTCATATTGGAGGATCCTTGGTCGCACACTGTCGCTGCTATTACAAAACCGACTTCAGTAACCGCTCGGACAACCTCTTTGATACAGTAAATCAGTTGCCCGTGGATGGTTTGTGCAGTACAAAAATTGTACGCGACATTTTCCAGCCGGTTTTTATACCACGCAGCATGAAGACCAGCGCGTGGTCTGCATACTTTGCAGTACGGTTTGTGCCCCAATCCTCCAGACCAACAAGCTTGTCCTTCTCGGCACAATATTGCACGTTTAGTTTCAATGATACTTCATCCCACATGAGTATACATATTTTGTCGAGTGGATCCGTTATGCGGTTAGCTATTTCTTTTAAACAATTATTTATTTTTTTTGTCACACCGCAATCCAAGCGAATGTGACTTAGCAGCTGACGAACTCTTCTTGGAGCTGGAAGTGGAAGAAAACTACACAAATACCTATATGCGGACGCCGATCTCTTATAGATCGAAAGGCATAGGAGCCTTTCGTCTGAAGTGTAACGGCGCCCATGCTTACGCTTACCTGCATTCCTCATTATCATATTCACAAAGTCACACTGCAGTGAACTAAGATCTTGTATATTCCTGGTGAAATCTTCGGTCTTCGCATTTAAAACTTGCTTCAAACGATCTGCACATCTAAAATATATTAATTTGTTTATTTTTTAAGAACTTTCGTGTTTAGTTTCAAATTAAACATGTTGTAACAAATGTTCAGAACAATACCGTAAGCTTTTGGTCCTAAAATTATCCATTTTTTTCCTCGCTTGTAGCACGGCCTCATACATTTCTCGTGTGCTGCCATCTAAATGTTCCCGTTTCCATATTAAGCGTTTGGAAGGTCCAGCTTTTGTGACCTCGTGTACATTTTCGTCTTGCGAATATATGCTGGAACTGGGTCCAGGAAGTACACTATCGGTTTCTATCCTGGAAAATTGATTTACGGTAGATTTCGGCGTTGTTGGAAAAATAGAGTCACCAGATTCGACGGTTGCTAAGGAACAAGTTCGCCTATCAGAATTACTTCCTGCGGAGTTTTGATACGAATTCCACAATTTAACTGGAGAAAAATCTGCATTTGATGGAGTAACGGTAATCTCATGGGATGAATCTTCCTTCCTGTCCATATCAATCTTCTCTTCAACTTCTGCTGCTGCTGAACTGCTATCCGTTTCCTCAGGCAGCAACAAGGAAGGTACAGTTCCTTCCTTCAGTTTTCTCCGTGTACTGCATTGGTAATCCTGTGGACGAAAATGTAAATGACAAATTACATACCGATTATCGTGAATCTGCTTGGGAGTTAAACCTATCAATCGCGGACTACGCGCTGGTTCAATCCATCGTGAAGCGATTATTGTACATTTAGGGAACTGATGAGAAGGTTCCTTTCGCGTTGACGGACAATTCTGGACAGCACACTTTCCCTTGTCCTTGGAAATCCGTTTTGTATCCATTTTCTCTGCACAAGTACCTGAAATCAGACTTAAATACAATACAATTAATACAATTTAAAATTTGAAAATATAAAATGGCGACCAATGGCGACCAATGGCGGCCAATGGCGGCGTTGGTAGGCGTGTGTAGGCTTAGCGTCAGTCAAGGATGCGCAAGGAAGACCTGGCAAGACCGGAATGACCGGAAGACGAACGAGGACAGACGCAACCATTGTCCAGAGGAATGAGGGGCGTGGGAGGGACGAAACGCTGCGCCACCTAGCGTGCCCGCAAAATGCTACGAACTATGTTTCTGCACGAAACCTATAATACTGTCCACCCCCTGGATTGGCAGCAGATTCACATCAGATCCTGCCGTTCGCCTGACATAGAGACACTATAATAAGAGTCTGGACACGAGTGATAGTCCGCCATGTTTGATCGAAATCCCACGAGAGAGAAAGAGATATACACCATTTCACTCTTGACTACTCTTAACAACTCTTACGTTTATGGCGGAAATGCATTGCGCATTTAAATAAGTATAATAAAAAAATATATATCAAATCGAACACAAGATTTAGTTTTTTACTTTATATCTTCATTATCTTGGTATAATGGACAGGTTTAAAAATCAGCGGGAATAGATGAAAAATAACGGGCCAATCAAAAACCCCGATGCACATGTTCAGATTAATAGATAGTAAAATACCGCCATAAACGTAAGAGTTGTTAAGAGTGAAATGGCGTATATCTCTTTCTCTCTCGTGTGATTTCGATCAAACATGGCGGACCAATCAAAAAGTGGCCTTCTCGTGTCCAGACTCTTATTATAGTGTCTCTAGCCTGACACGTGTAACAGCGCCGTCTGTGGGTCAGAATTGGCAAACAATTTGTTACGCGTGAGGTCACACGGCCGTCCCTACGCGTGACGTCACACGGCCATCCCTACGCGTGACGTCACATGCACGTGGCTACGCACCAACACATCTGACCGTGATTTCTATAGGTGTGTCCCCCCACCCTTTCTACTGCGCGCAGGAATTTGTAAGCAGCAGTTTCGGAGCAGATTATGTTCACATAACCTACGAGGTTTATTAAATAATTTTCGAATTTATTTGAAAAAGGTATGAAACGTTTATTTTTAAAAATACAGCGATAATTAACTCTGAAAATAAATACAATATTAGTATAAAATTGAATTGATACTGGGAATGTATCAATCCATGATTATTTTTTATTAAACGGGCGCTGAAAAGTGCCGATTCCTGTTCATTGTGAACATTGAGAGTTGTTCTTTACGTTTTATATTATTTAATATGGGCACTGAAAAGTACCGTTTGGTTTCTTCGCCACTGTAAAAGGAGCACACCTCTACTTTTAATGGGCACATTTCTGAAACATAAAATATTTACCATATTTAATTATCGTTTTCCCGCAACAGTAAATCGTGACTTTTACGGTCATGACACTAAATGTCATGACTTTTACTGATACGGACCTTCAAAGGTCAACTTCTTGTTCGGGCTGCTGGTCGTCCGTCCACAAATCGCGGCGCATTCGCGATGCATTGGAGGATGCTGTCGCGCGAAGACCATTCTTCTTACTTCGAACCTTCTCCTTGGCGGCTCGAAGTGCCTGCTGCATGGACCGTTGAAAATCAGATCGGAGCGGCTTGGCGAAGTGGGGATTTCCAGACACCGCTTCTGAAAAAGTAATGCACGCAAAGTACGTTAGCATAATTATGCATAAAAGCATGGAAATGCTTATTGTTTCGTACCGTATATTGCCATGATGATCCGAGTGTTGTACAACGGCATTTGGCCTGTTCGGCCGAACCACGTGAAGGACCGCGTCACGTCGTCGACCAGTGCTTCCTTCAGGCAAATCCCGACCGCTTCCTTCATGGTGAACCCACCCACGTATTTTAAATTCTGAACCTGAGCAAAATAAGTAAAGATTGAGGTAAGTATGTATTATATAAAAGTAAATAAAAGCATCATTTTGTTTTCACTTACAACATTGAAATAAGTTTCGTCGTCGATGGTCTCGAAACAGTCAACCTCCTGCGGTGACGAGAGAGGAATGACTGCTGGTTTTGTTGGCGGACCATTACGGGTGGGCTGCACGCGTTGAAGAAGACTCTCCAACAGAGTATTCATTCTTCTGCAAGCAGAATGGATGGAGGCGTAACGTATTAATAAACACGATAACATGCAATACTTACCTTAGCTCCGTCTCGACGCTCGCCGTGCGATCTTCCAGGCTCCTGCGAACATGAACATTTATAATAGAAAACTTCACACTATCAATATTTTTATAACAAAAAAAAGAAACATGTAAATTTACCTATTAGCAGAAGGTTGTATGTGCACTGTATGGTGCTGAAACGGCTCATTCTGAATGACCGTGGCGCGTGCAGAGGACGTCCCTGGATCGTGATGATCCCTTATTGTTGCGAGGACAGGAGCACTGGCAGCAGCAGGACTATTCTGCAACATAAGAACGTTACTCGGATTAGTCGTAGAAAAATCCTTTGACGTTGGTAGATAATTTGATTCCTGCAGGATTGTCCTCAAACCTTGGATATCCTGATCGATGCTTTGCTTCGACATGGCTGACGTCTTCTTTCTTGGAGGTTCCTCCTCCGAACAAGTCGTTTGATACATCGCTGGTTTGGCGACCACACGCTTCTCTCGCTGCGACATGTTTGGTAAACCTGTGAGTAAAAGTACATATTACAATTCTTAGCAAAGGTGTGTTGGCTGTTTTTCCTATTTTACATGCATACATGCAATATTAACCGAACCCAGGTAATGTATTACTCAATAATTCGAGTGTAACTCGACAAAGGCTATAACAGTAGAAAATGTAAAAAAGTGACCCATGAAGAAATATTCGAACCAAACGATAAAATAAATCATCAACAGAGATTAACAAGGATACGTGTAAATATAATATTACTTATGAAGAGCAATACAAAAGGAAAGTATAGTACAAAAGAAGAAAATGTAAATATTATAGAGCATGCCCCTCACCAGAAAATAGTCGTAACTTACCAAAAACAAGAGACGAGGCTAGAAAGGGAAGATTTTTTTTTTTTTACATGGTGGAAATCCCTAACGGATACCTCACCCCCCATGGCAGGGGTGAGATTATGTGGGGCTTGCACCCACTAAAACCACCATGGTGACCGCCTGACGCGAGAAGCTACACGAGGGAGTGGGACTGACAGCGAGATACATCCAGCGAAAATAAAAGTGGAAGAATTTAAATACTATGGATCCTACAGCTTCTCGCTGTGCGTAATAACAGCAACGATATACCTACGGGGTTCTAAGAGGTTTGTGTCAGTGGACATACTACAGCGAAAAGGCATTCTATAACATTTGCCACGAACCTGATCAGGGGAGATATATAAAATTTCATGGCTCAATGTGGCGCATTTATATATGCCAAGAGCCGAAGACTTTATGCAGACATCATAAAAATTATCGACTTCTAAAAATTTTTTGATACCCAAACGATACGAGTCATTGTCCATGCCAATAGTGAAAATTATGCAGATCGAGCCATCGTCTGAGATGCAACAATTACCGCGTACATTTGTGCCTAGAGATATGTTATTAAATTCTATCTTACGGTACTGAGAACAATTGGTGTCGTTCGTAAGGGGTCTAGATACACGAATAGAAAAATCGACATTACAATGAATGTTTGTGCCATGTGATTGTATCTCCGTCATCCTGTTGGAAAATTGTTGGAGAGGAAGAGATGGCTTATTAAGAAGTTTTTTAAAAATGGATATGTTGTTTTCATAGGGAAAAGCAGAACATGAATCTAAATTACCAAAACGTCTGACATCGTTGGTTAAGTGAAGAAGACCATGGATGTTATAACTATTAAAAGTTGGGCCATATAGTTCTCGGTTACGAAGAACAAATTTCTGCAAAGCTGCCTCTGCGAATATCAAGTGGGGGCTCGATGGAGATTCTGCAACCAAAATCCTTATGGCCGCATGTAAAATTAAGAAGTGCTTGTATATTTTATCGTTGAGTACACCAGGCCTGGGATTTAAGTGAACGCGGCGTTATTCAGAGTCAACGCTCTTTTCCCCCACCGCACGTCTTGGCCCCCGCGGCGGCCTAGGAGCTTCGAGCGCTTCAGGCCCGTACCATATGAACCGCGCGTAGCTCGGTTATCGGTACTTCAGACCTGTGACACTGAAGACAAAAGGATGAGAGGTCTATTCTATACCTGGTCTGTGGTTGTATCATCTTAGGCTGTTGTATACCAACGTTATTCACTCTCTATACATATTATAAGTCATCGCGTTACTTTTCCAGATAGCAATAGCAAACGTCCCAAATTCTTTCTTCTATGACCTCATCTGTCCTTTATTACTCATCCTTGAACCTTAACTTCTATGTCTCATCCCTTACCGACCTTTACACTCAGGACAACTCCCACTTTCCAGTTTACTGAAAAGCGTACCTATATGTTACACGCATTTCTTCTCTCAAGCAGCACTCTAGTCCGAACAGTCTTGACACGATAATCTAGTTCTGAGTCTACTTTAAGTAAATCTGTAATTCGTCTAGATTCCGTTATTTGTATTAAGTTGTTATTAAATAAAATAATAGAAACACAAAGATACGGAATACAACAAGGCGCAGTTGGAAAGCACCTTTATGTACTGGCAGCTCATTTCGATTTCACTTATTTTTTTATTTTATTATTAGTATCTTCAATTTTTGTGATTATTATTGTCATCTATTTTTTGTGATTTATTTGATTTTTCATGTACTTGGCGTATTTTTTTACTTTTTTGAAGTTTTTTATGGTTTTTATTTCCCAAAGATGAGGAATTGCGGGAGAAATAGATGGTTGCTATTCCTCGTAAAAATTGGACACCATCAAAATATTCTGCCGTCTGTAGTCTGCATTTTGCAGAAACTGATATTGAGAGGTATCATGGTATTCTATCGGCCAATGGTGTACTGGAGAATGTTTTGTTGAGATGTCCAAGGCTTATAGCGAATGCAGTACCATCCATATTCCCCAATTTACCTGCTTATTTTCCAAAACGTGTGCTACCACCAAGAAAAGATCCTGTAGAGCGTGAACAAAAAATGCTTCAAAGGCATGAAAATTTAGTCCACGAATTTACTAATTCAGATTTGATTAGTAATTTCGCGGATTTAATAAAGAATTATAAAGAAAAGCTTGCAATTTCAAACTGTTGGACTATTAAAATAACAAATTCAAAATTTTATTTTTGCATGCTTGTATGTAATGATGAATCTGATTTTTTGGTACTAAATACACAGATTGCGATTAGTGACGACATGAAATTACAAGTTTTTCAAGAAACTAATGAATTATCATTTAATGATTTAAAGTGGGTACTACCTATTGACAAGACATTGTCTAGGTGGTCAGCTTCAGAATATAGTAAGTAGATATAAAGTATTACAACAAGCACATTCTGACACTGATATACGTTTTATTGAAAAACATCTTGAGAAATCTCTAGAAGAACTCAATAAGGCATACATTATTGCAGAATCAATTGATTTCGCTTATACAAAAAATCTCGAAATACTAACCGATCAAGTAAGAAAAATAAAAAATAAAAACAATAGATATAGCTCAGGCACCATTATTATGGCTTTCTCATTATATAGCCAATCGTCAGCTACATACAATTTATTAAGAAATTTCTTTATTTTACCTCATAAACGATATTTACAATATCTCTCAGCCAATATGACCATTTCACCAGATAATGATATAACAAATGAACATTATCTTATTAATATATCATCCAATTTAACCAATAGGGAAAAAGTAGTGATTTTGTTAATTGATGAAATTTATATTACTTCAAAATTACATTATAAATCAAACAGACTTGCGGGTTGTGCTACAAATTCTAACGAATTGGCAAAAACCATTCTATACTGCAGGTCATGTTAGAAGGAACCTGCCGACCGACGAGTTTAGAGCGGATCTGCGCATGTTGGCGCTCATTGGCTATGCCACCACCAATGGTCTTCCGGCTGCGCATCCGTGCTGCGCCGAAAGCATTGGCGAGGCGCTACTTTCGTGTATACCGCGTGTTTCGAGTTTTTGTCGGATTTGATTGTCACTTTTTTTGTCACTTAATATATATAGCACGAATTTAATAGAATACACGTTTTATTTGGTTACCCGGTATATGGAACGGTGCGTGGAGAGAGGGAAGCTTGGGTGGTAAAGTGGGGGAACAGAGACCTCGTGACAGTCGAAGAGCTCATTCTACATGCGCGAAATGGGTTACTTCTAACATGACCTGCAGTATAGCTTTTATGATAAGTTCAGCTTTTGGAAACTTTTCTGAAATTATTAAATTATTACCGGTTTTCAATATTACTGGGGCTGAAATGATACCCATTGTTAATAAAATTATAGAATTTGTTCAAAAATGTGGTTTCGAAATAACATGTATTGTAGCAGATAATCATAGAATCAATAGAAATATGTTTAATAAATTATCTAATAATGGCATAAGTTTTCCTAATCCTTCACAACCTAATAAAACCATTTTTCTTTCTTTCGACTTTGTTCACATAATGAAAAATATTAGAAATAATTGGTTAAATTTAAAAAATTTAGATAAAACTTTCGTTTTCCCCGACATGTATACAAACGAACTAAGATTAGCTAAGCTAATTTAATTGCTAAGAAAGCTTACAAATTAAACTATAAATCATTATATCCGAATAATTTTGACCGACAAAAGGTTTTCCTCGTTGATAATATATTCCATCAGTCTACAATAGCAGCTATGAAAGATTTCAATTATACCGCTACTGCTCATTTTTTAGAAATATTTCGCAATTGGTGGGACATTGTGAACAATACAAGTAGTGTAAAAGGTAACAGGAAAAGAAACGAATTTTGTATTTTGTAAACCGATTTTGAATGTTAATGATTTTAGATGTCAATTTTTAAAGAAATTTCTATTATGGTTAAATTCTTGGCAAAATCTACAGACAAATGTCCATTTAACAGTAGATACTTTCAAAGCTCTGCACCAAAGTACTACAGTTCTTTTACAACTTACAGAGTACTGTTTTCAAAATTTTGACATATCATATCTTTTAGCTGGAAAATTTACAACTGAAAAATTAGAAAAACGATTTGGAAATTATAGACTTTTATCTGGTTGTAATTATCATGTGTCATATAATGAAGTAATTCATGCAGAATAAAATATTAGATTAAAACATGTATTTACAAAATCGGCAAATTCGTTTTCTCTTACTGAAATCAAAAATAAATTTCGAATTTGTGATGACAATAGTAACGATCTTCATGATCTTTCCATTGATGTAACTTGTTTCTCAGGAATCTTCGATACCGAATACTTATCCGATCGTGTTGTAGATGATCCCATTAAAATTTATATTGCTGGTTATGGGTCCCATTCTGTTTCTAAAAAAATAAATTGCAACATTTGTCGGTTATTAGTTGTGGAGGATAAAGGTAAAACTGTAGGCGATATATATTTTGATCACTTACAAAGAGGGGGCCTTTCTGTTCCCACTGAAGAAGTGATAGCTTCATTTCTTCATATGTATGCAATAATGGAAGCCATAATAAATGATGGCATTTTAGAATCCAAATTTTTGAAATCTGAAAATCATAAACGTATTTTATGTAAATTAACATATATTAGTATTCAGTCAGATATTCATTATGTAGCATTTTCGGATACATGCATTTGTGGTCGAGCTTACCACAGCATTTTGTTTAAATTATTATCAATTTTTTCAAATATTTTACTAAATGATTACGTGAAAACTATAAATAATAGTTAATTGGAAACACGTACAGACATCATCCTATATAATAAGACGCTTAAGGTGGATGTTCGTTTATTAGCAAAATCTGTCCAGAGGCTTTTTTTCGTACTTCCCGATGATCTACAAGATTTAGATTCAGCATGAAGTTTCTTCGGAACCCAAAGATGCCGTAAAAAATCAAAACCTTGGAAAATTCGATAATGGGTTGTACCTGTGGCCTAAAACAGGTATTATGTACAATGTAGAAGTCGCTACTGCATTGTACATATAGGTAATTTTGGTTACCTTAGGCGTCCTATTATACACATAGGATAGTAATGCCTGGCGAAGACAGGCTAAAAAACTAGTGTCTAATAATCGGAAATTAAAAACTTTTAATAGGAACTAGACTGTCAATGATTTTTTTAATTTCATCTTTCTTAAAACATTAATTTTGATATATATGTAACTTATTCTTTTCAATATGTTTTAATACATTAATAGAGTTTTATTTATATGCTTAGTATATTTATATTATTAATACTATTTCACAATATTCAAGATTTTATTAGTAGTATTTCGAGAGAATATCAAAGTATGTTTTGTTATGTTTTGTTATTAATATTATTCAAGATTATTTATTATTTCAAAATGTAATACTTTATTTCTTTAAGAATACAGATGTAATGGGTGCGCCACTGGCGGCACGCACATGCGCAGGAAGTGGCAGTGGAGAAGAAGAGTCGAACAGAACAAGATGTCTGAGACGGTCGAGTGATGCCGACACGCAGATTAAAGATATTAACAAACCACGTGCGTGATCATTATTTATTTCTGAAACCCTGACATGGCGCAGTCGGTAGTGATGCGTAGTAATGTGTAGTAACCAAATACGGAAATACGAGACCAATAAAGGTAATATTGAAGAGGGTAAATTGGGTGGACCACAAGGTGGACACCAAGTTCAGAACAAAGGAAAAAGAGGCGCAAGACACGTGGTGAAAAGAAAGCTTAAACATGGCAAATACGGTAGCCCTTTCGAATCTAAAACCACCTGAGCCATTGTCGTTTGAAGGCAACATATCTGAAAATTGGAAGAAATGGATCCAGAAGTTTCAAATATATTTACAAGCTATAGAAAGCACAACGAAGGCAGACGGGGTAAAGGTAGCCATACTATTGCACACAATAGGGGACGAGGCTTACGAGAAATATGAAACGTTCGAGCTAACGCAAGAACAAAGAGCAGTGTATAACACAGTGGTTGAAGCGTTTAAAAATTACTGTGTGCCTAAGAAAAATGAAAGCATCAATAGACATCTGTTGTTTCAAAGGAGACAGATGGAAGGTGAAACTTTTGACCAGTTCTTGACAGAACTGAAACGACTGAGTTTAAATTGTGAACTGGGAACTCTGAAGGATAGTTTGATAAAAGACTTAATAATCTCGGGAGTCAGAGGTGCAGGTCTTAAAAATCGTTTACTAAGGATGGACGAATTAACTCTGGAGAAGGCGATAAAAGTTTGTAAAGCTGACGAAATGGCTGAACAACAACTGAAAACGTTGAAAGGAGAGGCGGAAAATATCGACTATGTCAAAAAACGAGAGGATAAAACCAAGCAGTGGAAAAGCAGAAAAAACAATGCAGGTTCCAACAGAGGAAGCAGCTATCACGAACGTACGACGCCAAGCAATGGGAAGACACGACAACCAGTAAAGAAGAAGGACGCGGCAAACGGAGATGAAGAACATCAAAGAAGCACGTGTCAGAGATGTGGGTATACGCATGCCTATAAGAAGTGTCCAGCTTTCAACAAAACATGTAATAACTGTAAGAAAAAAAATCATTTCGCGCAAGTATGCATGAGTAAGAAAGTACAAGTAAGTGCAGTAGAAGAAAATACTGAGGTGGACACACCAACGTATTTTCTGGGAAACATAAATATAGACTCAGTGAGTGCGGAATCGTGGTATGAGAAAGTAAAATTTATTAACGAGAAAAAAGCGTTATTGTTTAAGTTAGATACTGGCGCAGGATGTAATGTAATGTCATATTCACATTTGTCCAGGTTAGGAATTCTCGCACAAATAAATCCGACAAAAGTGAAATTATGTAACTATGAGGGTTCTAAGTTGGATACGCTAGGAAGCACAAAGTTGTGGTGCGAGATAGCAGGTAAAAAAACAGAGACAGAGTTTCATGTTGTAAAAAGTGGGTCGTCTCCATTGTTAGGATTACCATTGATAAAAAGACTTAAGTTACTAGTTAAGGTCGATGGAATTACTGCAGGTTTAACAATAATAAATGCAGATAGTATTAGACAAGAGTTCAAAGATGTGTTTGAGGGAGAAATAGGTTTAATCAAAGGATTTGAATACAAGTTGAAATTAAAACCAGGGTATAAAGGACAAATGGTACCGTGTAGAAATGTCCCATTTAAAGTATATGACATGTATAAAGAGGAATTGGATAAACTAGAGAGGTTAGAAATTCTGGGAAAAATAGACGAACCCACAGATGTGGAAAATGCAGTAGTATTAGTAAGAAAATCAAACGGTTCTTTAAGAATATGTCTAGATCCAAAAAATTTAAACGATTACTTAATGAGGGAACATTTTAAATTTCCTACGTTTGAGGAAATTGCAGCTAACATGAAAAGCCCTAAAGTATTCACAGTGTTGGATGCCAATAAGGCATTCCACCAAATTAAGCTAGATGAGGAATGCTCGAAGATGACAACTTTTCAGACGCCGTTTGGAAGGTACAGATATAAAAGAATGCCGTACGGGATAAAAACGGCTCCGGAAATATTCCACAAAAGATTTACAGAGATTTTTAAGAACATTCCGAATGTAGTCAACTATATTGATGATTTTATTATATGGGGCAAAGATCAGGCAGAGCACGATAAAGCTCTTAGGCAAGTGTTGCAAAAAGCACGCGAATATAACATAAAATTAAATAGAGAAAAGTGTAAAATCGGGGTGAATAGAGTCAAATTCTTAGGACATGTCTTTACAGACAAGGGTATTGAAATAGATGAAGAAAAAATAGAGGCAATTCTCAAAATGAAACGTCCTGTGGAAGTAAAAGAAATGGAAAGATTTCTAGGAATGGTTAATTATGTGTCTAAGTTTGTAAACATGGCTAGTAGTGTAACATCTCCTTTAAGAGACATGCTAAAGGAAGATAATCAGATGGTGTGGACGGATGAAAGAGTGAAAGCGTATGAAGGAGTGAGAATGATGCTAACAAAGACACCAGTCTTACAGTACTATGACCCTAATGCGGATTGTAAGTTAAGTGTAGATGCGAGTAGTACAGGCGTAGGAGCTGTCTTGTTGCAAAATGAGTTACCAGTAGCGTATGCGTCGAAGGCATTGACAAATACTCAAAGAGCTTGGGCGCAAATCGAAAAAGAATTGTATGCGATAGTCTTCGGTTGTGAGCGTTTTCACCAATACATTTATGGGAAACAAATTGTAATAGAGAGTGACCACAAACCGTTAACTCCAATATTGTCAAAACCATTGAGCGTCAGTCCCATTAGACTGCAGAAAATGAGATTAAGACTACAACCCTACGATGTAAGTGTTAAATATAAGCCAGGAAAAGAATTGTACGTCGCAGATGCGCTTTCTAGAGCTCACGACAATGTCATTCCCAAAGAGGATGATGATTTGAATGTAAGCATAATGTTAGTAGACTATAAAGATTACATGAGTGAGAGTAGAGTGAAACAATTTGTAAATGAAACCGCGAGTGACGAAGAACTACAACTGGTGATACAGTTGTTGAGAAATAGTTGGCCAGCCGAGAAAAACAAACTACCGGAAACTGTTAGAAAGTATCATACATATCACAGTGACTTAAGTGAAAGTGACGGACTATTGTATAAAAATGACCGGGTAGTAGTTCCGCGAAGCTTAAGGAGAGAGATGCTATACAAATTACATTATAGTCACTTAGGGATAGAAAAGACTAAGAATAAGGCTAGGGAAATTCTTTTTTGGCCGGGAATAAACAAGCAAATAGAAGAGATGGTAGAAAATTGCGAGACATGTTTGAGAATACAAAAAAGTAATGTAAAAGAGCCTTTAATGCCACACGAGGTACCAAAGGCACCGTGGATTAAAGTAGGTACAGACATATTAGAGTTTAAAACAAAAAAATATCTATTAATAGTGGATTACTTCTCCAAATATGTTGAAATTGCATATCTATCTAGCATGACTAGCGAAGCTACAATAAATGCGTTAAAATCTAGTTTTGCGAGGTATGGAATTCCTAAGGTTGTACATTCAGATGGGGGAACGCAATATACCAGTAAGAAATTTAAAGATTTTGCAAAAGAATGGGATTTCAAGCATGTTATATCATCTGCGAGATATCCACAAAGTAATGGTATGAGTGAAAGGTATATACAAACGGTAAAGCGTATGATGAAAAAAACAGAAATAGATGGTCGAGATCCATATCTAGTGTTGCTGGAATATAGAAACACACCGATAACAGCGGAAATAGGGTCGCCGAACAAACTGATGTTTGGTAGGAATGTTAACGGATACATACCAATGTTTAATGTAGGAAATAAAGCGACAAACTCTAATGACTATGAAGAGGTCAGAGAAAAATTAAAGAATAGGCAGGAAATACAAAAAATGTATTTTGATAAGCGGGCGAGAACGCTTCCAGACTTTGGAATTGGGAGTAGAGTGCGAATACAAGATGAAAAAAGTAAAGCATTTGAAAGGCAAGGAATAATAGTTAATAAACCAGAAAGGCCAAGGTCTTACGATATATTAACAGAATCTGGAACAGTTCTTAAGGGGGCCGTCTCACCGGGCCTTGAATGTGTGCGGACGCTCACACAAGCTAAGTTAAGCGTGTACGTATACGCGTGTTGTAAACAAACCGGTTCAACCGATTTTCGTCCTGGAATCGGCCAGAAGGAAGTTTTTGCGGGTACAGTTGCCTTCAGTAAACATCTGTGGGGGGTGAGGCGGTGCGTTTGAACGCTAATAAGTACCGTACGTTGAAATAATAATGAATTTATGAATCGAAAACTGACAGAATGAAGTTTCAAGGCTTCTCCGTTAGTGGCGCTAATGGTGTATTGCAGCCACGTAGCTCCAGCGTGACGTATACGCAGGGCCGGCGCGAGGTTAGCTGGTGGCCTTATGCAAGAAATTTTTTGGTACTCCCAATGTTTGCACCTGTTTTCTGTTTAATATGATTTGTCTTTACGGGGTGTACATTTCGTTTATATGGGGGTTGGATTCTTTTATTATTAAGCGTGCGATATAGTTTTTTAGCGTCCCATTCGGCTGTCGCCCTTATTGCGACGCATAACTTGCATAATGATTCCGCCGATCCTGCCTATACGCGATGTAGTAAACAAACCGGTTCAACCGAATTTCGTCCTGGAATCGACCAGAAGGAAGTTTTTGCGGGTACAGTTGCCTTCAGTAAACATCTGTGGGGGGTGAGGCGGTGCGTTTGAACGCTAATAAGTACCGTACGTTGAAATATTAATGAATTTCTGAATCGTGTACTGAGACAGCCTCGAGAAATGACAGAATGAAGCTTCAAGGATTCTCCGTCCCCGGCGCTGGTGGTATTTTCGCGCTATTTACCATCAGAAACGGTAGAAATCCAAGCTAGCCGATAAATATAGGAAAAACATAGTTGCCGAGACGTATCGAGAGGCGTATCACGCTGTTGCCGCATTTCCTCTATTACTATTTTCTCGTAAGGGAGGCCTGAATGAATCACGGCGAAGCTGCTAGAGAACAGAAATGGGCAAATATAATATCTGGATAAACTAAAATAAAAGATACTACAGTATTGTCTCATTACGGATTCAGTTTGGTGTAGACGATGTGGATTTTTCGTTATTCACACCACTTCTGAGTTCTGTCTCACTTTTGTCCGGCGAAGCACAGTGGTTCCAAAGTGACTTTTCGCGGTCAAAATTCCGTATCTCCGTCAATTCTCAACCGATTTTTTATTTCTTTGGCTCATTTTGTAGGGGATTAAATTTGCTAAAATGTCACGCAGTAGTTTTCCAAAATTTTCTTTAGGCATTAAAAAAAAACAAATTCTGAACTCCTGGTTCCGAAACAACGAGTTTATTAACCAGTTTTTTTTTCATATAACATTAAAACAAGAAAGAATAAAAGAAATATAAATTAAACAATTCAAATTTAAACAAGTTAGTCTTCTTCCATATATTCTACATCTTCATAATTAGACAACAGATATTTTGCGTCTTTTTCAAGTTCAACAGACGCAGTTGGCCATTGGGACCTCAAAATCGAAATTAAAGGATTCGATGTTATTAATAAATTATGCATTATATCCTCATTTGTCGAAAACCTCCAACTTATTCTGGTATTATATTGCCGGAATCTTTTAAAATCTTCGATTTTTCGAATTTCGATTTTGAGGTCCCAATGGCCAACTGCGTCTGTTGAACTTGAAAAAGACGCAAAATATCTTTTGTCTAATTATGAAGATGTAGAATATATGAAAGAAGACTAACTCGTTTAAATTTGAATTGTTTAATTTATATTTCTTTTATTTTATCTGGTTTTAATGTTATATGAAAAAACTGGTTAATAAAGTCGTTGTTTCGGAACCAAGAGTTCAGAATTTTTTTTTTTTTTAATTCCTAAAGAAAATTTTGGATAACTACTGTGTGACATTTTAGCAAATTTAATCCTCTACAAAATGAGCCAAAGAAATAAAAAAATCGGTTGAGAATTGACGGAGACACGGAATTTTGTCCACAGAAAGGCACTTTGGAACCACTGTACGCCGGTCCCGACCAGCGAGGACTTGGGCTGTTCGGCGACGCACAGTGGTCTGGAGAGTGGCGTTTCGTGGCCAAAATTCAAGTAATACTTATATCGATTTATTTCCACACATATTTTCATGTATTACGACTATTTATACTAATTGTGATGTAATACGATTATTTACAGTGAATTATTAAAAGAATAGTAATTGTTACTGTGCACAAAAGAAGGAAATTTCACGGCAAAATTCTAGACATGTTTATGGCTATTTTGTAAGTCAAAATTAATTGCTTTTATAATAAAATTCGATTACATTTAGTTAAGTTAACATTTTTGGAAAAGTAGACAATATTAAAAAGATAAAAAAAGAACGTAAAACGGAAGAAGACGAAAACTGATTGATAAATATAGCTGAAATATACATATAAATACCTGATTATTATACGTCTTCTAAATATAACATATAATTTTAATTTAGAGAATTTTACTGTACCTAATATATAAAATTAAATGAAAACTTCAAACTGCAAGAGATGGCTCACTGTGCGCATTCGGTAAAAGACTAATCCGAGGAGGCAGAAAGACACTTTGAATGAGGCAATATCCAGTGTTTATACGAATTAATATTAACAGAAGATAAGGTCCACGCAATGGAAGCGTTTCAGATTTCCCTCAACCTCCTCAGGCGCCTTTCAAGTGGTTGCATAGGGACACGCGTTCAGAACGCCAAAACTCCTCGCCCAACGGATTTTAAAATCCCTATAGAGCCAAAGGTTGCAGGAAGTTGCACTTAAAATTTATATGATCTGAACAGCAATTGTCTAAGCTTTCATATAAAATAGGTCCGATGTGTATCACTTCTAATCATTTTTTTTATAAGCCTTTTCAAAGTGTAAATAGTTATAAATTTTACATTGTTTATATACACATTAAGAAATGCTTATAACACATATAAATAACTAAAATATATTTCCTTACCTACATACTGGTGTAATACAAACCTATATTTTATTGTTCTATAACGAGTAATTACAACAATTAGTTTCACTTAAAATTTCATGATTTACACTTTATAACACTATATCTGATTATAGAATTACCTGAAATATATAATATGATTGGAGTTTGAAGGTGTAGAGGGTTATCAATACATAGGAAAAAAAAAATTCTGTAAACATTTAAGTTGAAAAATTGACTTTTCGCCACAAAACGCCGCTTTCCAGACCACTGTGCGACGGCTTGAAATCTTCGGTTGGAGAGGCATACAGTGTTGATAAAATGTAAAACGTCACGTTTTCAGTATTGAGTAACATACTGCTGAAATTTTCCACATTAAAATGAATTCAAATACCGTATAAATCGGTTTATTGCTAGAACTATACTAGATAATTAAATATAAATGCGTAACATTTCTAATTTAATAATGCTAAAAATAATCCTTTTTTTACCGTGTTTATATTCATTTTCATCTGGAAAATCTCAGCAGTATGTTACTGAAACGTTCATGCCGCTACGATAGAAAATGTGAAAGTTTTACATTCCATAACAAACAAAACGAAAAATAATTAATCGAATATATTTAGGTAAATAAATTTATTTAAACAAATATAAATTTAATAATTCGAATAATTATTAATAATTATTGGGTTGCCGCCGCGGCCTCCACCGCGGCCTCCACGACGGCCTCCACCGCGGCCTCCACCGCGGCCTCCAGCGCGGCCTCCACGGTGGCCTCCACGGCGGCCTCCACGGCGGCCTCCTCGAGGCCCTCCACCACCCACTCCATCACTCCTCCTCCCATATTTGAGCCGTTTTAGCTCTTTGTCCATCTGAAACATTAACATTAAAATGACATTTTCTAGTTTCTACGCCTACATATGAGCCGTTATTACTTAAAGTGGTATAAGTCCATTTATTCATACATTGGGAGAGTACGCTTTTGAACCAATTTAAAAATATTCGCATCCGTAAATCAAATCGGGTAATGTTTTTAAAACTATAAACATGTGTAATTTTATTATGGAATTATAATCATTAAAAATGTTAAAGAAAATAAACGATTTTCTAGCTACAGATCGAGTTATACCACTTTCAATAATAATAGAGTATTGTCTCGTTAGCGGCACAGTTTAGCGTACCCTTAGAGCATACAGGGTGTTTCTCTACCTGTGGTCAATACTCTAAGGGATGATTATACCGGCGAAAATAAGACGAAAATCAAGAGTAACGAAATTGCGGTAAACGCTTCGTTTTCGAGGAAATTGACTTTGAATTTCACCTAAATACGCGTGCACCGTAGGCGCTTGAGGGGCACGCGGAGGTGAGCAGAACGCGCCAGCTGTCCGTAGGACGTTCCGCTCACCTCCGCGTGCCCCTCAAGCGCCTACGGTGCACGCGTATTTACGTGAAATTCAAAGTCAATTTCCTCGAAAACGAAGCGTTTACCGCAATTTCGTTACTCTTGATTTTCGTCTTATTTTCGCCGGTATAATCATCCCTTAGAGTATTGACCACAGGTAGAAAAACACCCTGTATACTATGGAGGTCTCATTGCGAGCGAGAGAAGTATGTGTCCTATTCGAACGTAATGCGCAAGCGCCGATACCGTGCGAGAGAGAAACACATCTTGCGAGCGAGAGAAGTATATTACGGCCGATTGTTCCTCTATACTTCTCTCGCTCGCACATGTCTTTCTCTCTCGCACGATATCGGCGCATGGGCATATCGGTCGAATAGGACATATACTTCTCTTTTTTTCTCTCCCGTGATGTTGCCCGACAGTTTCGAGGCAGTCACTCGAAGGCAATGATACCTCCATATATATATATGCTCGAAGGGTGTACCTACACGATGTGGACTTTTCGTTATCCCCACCACTTCTGTTTCACTCTTGTCCGGCGAAGGCGAGAGCGAGATGGAACGAGAGCGAGCGTGTCGTTTGTCGAGTCGTTTGTCTCGCTCCGTGTTTCGGGCGCCGTGACACTCCGTCCTTTGCGTTCGCGGCTGTCGCGCATTCCATCTCGCTCCCCCCTTCGGCCAGAAATAAGCGAGAAACGAACACGCGGAATTACGGATCTACTTATTCACGATAGAAACTCCACGCTGGTCCCGATCAGCGATCACATATACGGAGACAATACTGTACACAGACATTCAACACAACTTACTTTTGCCATTTTCCTCTCGAGCCTTTCCGCCTTCTCCTCTGGCGTCTCCTCCTTCTTCTTCTCGCCCTTCTTCTCCTCCTCCCCCTCCACACTCCCCGCCGAGCCAGTCGGTAACATATCTTTCATCTGGAAATGAAATGATGATTGTATTATTTTATGGCAAATAGTAAGATTGTACAGCGTGATTTTCTCGCTACATTCCTCAAAGACAATAGTCTAAAAGCTGGTTACATAGGGGTCCACATGACTCGATGCAGTCACAGTTCTTATTGTTGGATTAGTGTCGCCGAATACGAAATCGCCGGTCTGCCGCGTCAGTCCGGTCCCGCGTTGGTTCCCCGGACTGACGCGGCAGACCGGCGATTTCGTATTCGGCGACACTAATCCAACAATAAGAACTGTGACTGCATCGAGTCATGTGGACCCCTATGTAGCCAGCTCTCTGTTACAATGTCGCCAATAAACCGCGCCATGCTGCGTTTCGTGAAAGTGACGAATTCCACGTTCTGCATTTCTCAACAGATCTTTGCGAAAATGGCGTCAATCAATGTCGTGCCGATGAAAATGGCCCCACGCTAATTTCGTTAAAAATAGTCCGATTTACATGACATGATTTTAATCGGGAGAACGCCAGGAATTCATTGATATCACTGCTATATCGATGCGATGAACAATAAAGAATTTTCTAATATGTCGTAGTGAATCTCGTCACGGGCGTCGAAATTCACGAAACTCAGCAAGACGCGGCTTATTGGCGGCATCGCCTTTGAATACTCTAGCCAGAGAGTCACTCTGTATAATAGTATAAAATATAATACTTACATTTTCTGAATTCTGCATAACGTCCGCGTCACGTCGTCACACGCTTGCCCTTGTTTGCAACGGCACAAAGAGTCAGCCAGGAACCAACGAGCTACTGCTGCTGGAGGGGGAAAGACCTACACGAGCGGTGGTCGCGTTGCGTGAACTGCGCCTGCACAGTCACGCACACATAACCACCACTCCTGTAGGTGTTTCCCCCTCCAGCAGCAGTGGCCCGTTGGTTACTGACTGAGTGTGTGTGCCGTTGCCTGATTTGTAAAGCGTCATTTGTTTTAGAACGCACCACAGACGAATCTTCGGATTCACGTTTCGCGTTCACGGTTCGCGTTTACGTTTTTGTGTAACGGGTAGAAGGATTTTGAGTTGTGGTGTATTGTGTTTGAGTTTGTGTTGCGTTTGTTGGTTTAGTGTAAAATGAGTGGCACTCTAAATGTGAATATGCAGGATGCGCAAGAGGATATGGACAATAATTCTCCGTGTCGTCCGCGAAAATTACGTCCGTACGTAAAGAGATTATCGACACGGAAAGCATACCGCGCAAGGAGAATGTCCTTAGCCCTTCAGAAAAAGAAACAAGAAAGTGCAAAAACGGCAGACGACACTGCCGTAGGACAATATCCAGAAAAAGTGGCCGGGGAATCTATAGTAGAGGAACCATCAACATCCGACGGACGACATCATACGCGACAAGAGATAATGTACTCGCCATCCGATGAAGATACTGATACGGCCAGTTCGGGAGAAACTGAAGAGGCGCTAGAAGAATTTGATATACAAAGTAACGAAGAAGAACACTTTGTTATAGAAAAAGTTGAAAAGAACGAGCCACAAGAGCAATCGAGTCTCCTAAATAGCAACGATATAATGAATTTCCAAAATGTGCTTGCTCAATTGCAAAAAATAGGTATGCATGCAAAAGGTAGGGAAGACTGTGGCATTGAACACCTAAGAATAACTGGTGTAATGTGCACTTTATGCTATTATAAAGCTGAAATCTGCAATCAACCGGACGAAGCCGCAGAAGTGGATTGCAATCAGGGCGCCGTTAATGCAACAATTTTATGTGGAGGCAGTTATGCCCAGTTGCAATACACTTTGGCAGGAGTGAACATACGTTGCATGTCGAAGAGAGAGTTCGTGAAGGATCAAGATGAATTCGTCAAGTCCGCAATTGCCGCTGCAGAAGAAGAGATGCTAGCAGCGGCTGAAGAAGATAAACGTTTGGCGATTGAAAGAGGCGACGTTCTTTCCGAATCAGGGATCCCTCACATCCCCGTTGTGGCCGACGGAAGCTGGATGAAGCGATCCTACCGCAGTGGATGTTATGATTCTGCGTCTGGAGTCGGTGTGATAGTTGGCTATCACACGAAAAAAGTTTTATTTTACGGCGTTCGAAATAAAGTTTGCAGAATTTGTCGGATTGCTGCGAAAAACAAGAAAGAACCCCGAAAGCACATCTGTTTCAAAAACTGGAACACATCTGGAGCATCGACTGCTATGGAAAGCGATGTTATAGTAGAAGGATTCAAGACTAGCGTAGAAAAACGTGGGCTCGTTTATTCTACTCTGATTGCTGATGGGGATAGCAGCGTGTATAACAAGATTATTGATGCGGACCCATATAAGAGACAGATACGTGTAGAAAAAATTGAATGCACGAATCATTTGTTGCGAAACTTTTGCACAAAAATGAAGGCGATTGTAAAGAAGACTACTCCTGGACCATTGAGGAAAACTGTGGAAAGTAGCATTCGCCGGATGCGCACGGACATCGTACAAGCCACAAAGTTTAGATACAATCAGAATGTATCAATCGAACAAAAAACAAAGAATTTGCATGGCGATATACAGAATGTTCCGAGCCACGTGTTTGGTGAACACGCAGAGTGTGCAAGACTAGAATATTTCTGCGATGGAAAGAATAAAGAGAATGAAAGAAACATCGTTCCAGAATTGGTGAAAATTGGAGTGTACCAGGAAGTAAAAGAAATACTTCGTCCACTGTTAGCTCATGCGGAGAGCTTACTGTATAATACTACGAATAACGCTGTGGAAAGTTTGAACGGACTAATTGCTAGGTACACTGGCGGAAAAAGATTAAATTTCGCCGAAAGAGGATCGTATACAGGGAGATGTGCTGCTGCTGTCGTGCAGTACAACTCGAACCAAGTGCACTCGCGATTGAATGCGATAATGAAGAAGAAAACGCCCGAATCTGTAAGCCAAATGGAAGAAAAAACGAAGAAAGAAAATGAAAAGAGAAATGAAAAACAGAAGGAAACGAAGGCTGCGCGATATGTACGCAAGCATTTGCCCAAGCAGAAAGATTCTGATTATGGACAAAATGCACAGAAGCCAGACATGCCATCCGAAATGTATAAACTGGAGGAGGCAAAGCATATGCAAATGCTCAATGACTGTGTTACGTGCCGGTTAATTTTTCCAAATTCATTTCTAAATTTTACTAATTTTTACAGTCATTTCGCAGATGTTCTCTATTGATCCAACCGCTTAGCGTGTTATGGGAATTTCCCTCGATCAATAGTCGATTATCTGTAGATATTCTTAATAGTGTTTGACTTATTTCTGATTTAATTCTGTTTGAAGCTTGTCACGCCACGGTATATTCTCATGAAAGATTATTGTCAACGATCTTTCAACGCTGTCGACGTTCTTGGAATGCGCGTTGTGATAAGCCTTCCGAGGCATTGTAGTAGACTACTTTATATTCGGTTTTTCTTTCCTTTCTTCCTCGTTAAAATTTTATTACAGAATCATTGACATCTGATCCAACCGCTTAGCGTGTTATGGGAATTTCCCTCGATCAGTTGTCAATGATCTGATATAGTATAATAACCGATTTATAATTGTTACGCCACTGCGTTACTTCCATAAGAAAACCTTTCGTCAGCATCAACGTTCTTGGAACGCCGGATGTGATAACATTCAAAACCCTAAGCACTGCGAAGCTGGGAACGGTCCGGGGTGACGACGGTTGGGCCCGTGTGTACGAAATGCATGCTCAGCAATTTGACTCTCTTTGTTCAAAGTCCCAAGTGCTCGGGGCTGCCCTGCGAACGCTCGACACAGTCGGCTGTTAAGTCGCATAGTGCGTGGTCGATCTGTCCGAGGGACATCGCTATTATTATTAATAAGCGCTTGAGCTAGGGTTCCATCGTGCAATAATAACGTGGAAAGACTCAGTTCCCTCGTAGTTACTACATAATTACTTATCATTTTATTCAAAATTTACCATTTTACGACAGTCGGCTGTTAAGTCGCATAGTGCGTGGTCGATCTGTCCGAGGGACATAACTATTCTTTAAAATAGTCTTGAGCCGGAGTTCCCGATTATCACATAGTGCGTGGAAGGACTCAGTCCCCGTAGAGACTTGTATATTCTTGTGTTTTTCAACAATACTTTTGCGTTTATATATTATTTGTTTTAACACCGTTTTATTCAGCCAAATATTAATATTCTCGCGCTTAATTATAATATATAGTGAACTATTTTGACAATCGTGTGTGTTGTGCGACACTCCTGCGCTTCACCATCTTAGACGCGGGACCCTCCAGGTCGTACAGAGCCAGAGCCAGAGAGAGAGAGAGAGAGAGAACTTGAAAGTAAGCCGCAGTACAAATTAACAATCTCTTGTACAGAGTTGGTGAGTGATTCGATCTGTCATGATATTGTACGGAGGCAGCAGCTGATTCAACCACTTAATTGGTTATGGGTTTTCCCTCAATTAGCTGCTACTTTCCCTTCGGCGTGTGACGCGTTTTAAAAAATTGGCTTGTTTCGCGTAATGTAAATTGTAACCAAATTAATTATACAAATAACTCGAGCGAATGTACAAAATTAACAACAATAGACACGATTATTGATCCAACCACTTAGTCGGTTATGGGGTTTCCCTCGATCAATTATTGTTGATCCGTTATTTGTTCACCATACAACGTTGTCGTTCACATTCAATTGCGACTGAATCAAATCCTTGTAAACGAGTCTAGGATTCTACATAATTTGACTTTTTATATATAATTTGGCGTAACACGAATCCATGTAAATTTCCCCATTTTGTACCACCTTTCAAAACCCCTTTATATATTTCTTTTTGTAATACATGGTATATTATTCCTTAATTTGTCTAATTTTGTTTCGAACCACCTTCACCAAAGTACCACATCCCGATTGGACAACCTGTATAGGTTGTAGACAAAAGCCGCGCCCCAAAATAATCCTGATTTTTGCGTATGTCAAAATTATAAAATCTCTTTAAATTCGTTAAGCGTTACGTGAGTAAATCAGACTCAACCGCTCGGTCTCTTTTAAAATTAACGCCCTCACGTAACAACTGGCAAGCCAAAAGACACGCTGTTGAAGACGAAACCATCGGACAAGCAAAGAATCGCAGATGGTTGCAGTACAGGTCCAAATTGCTGACAGCATCAAATTTTGGACAAGTGTGCCGTCGCCGACGTGACACGTGTTGCGCAAATACAGTAAAATCAATTCTGTATCCGAAGATAATTAGTGCACCCGCAGTGGAATACGGCAAAGAATGCGAGAAAATTACTCTCGAAGAATTGAAGAAGCAATACACAGATATTGCAGAATGTGGACTTTTCATCGATAGCTGCATCTCCTACTTAGGAGCTTCACCGGATGGAATCATCGGTCAAGAGGGTATTTTGGAGATGAAATGTCCCAAATCAGCGGAGAACTTTACGCCGGAAGAAGCTATTGAACAAGTTTCCACTGTCCGACGCATCTTCAACTTTGAAACAGGTATTTCAATGAGCAAAACGCATCACTATTTTTATCAAGTACAAGGTCAGTTACATATTACTGACCGAAAATACTGTATATTTTGCCTTTGGACCCCGAAGGGGCTGAAATCTATAAGAGTAGAGAGAGATGATGCGTTTTGGAAAAGTCAAATGGAGCCAAAACTGGTTCAATTTTATTTACAATGCATGCTACCCGAATTAATAGATAGTCGGCACAATAGGAGCATGCCTATTCGGGAGCCACAATTTATACTAGAAGAGAGAGCGAAAGAAAAACCGAAAAGCTTGAAAAAGCGAAAAAGGTCTCCAGCCGAAAATAGTGAAACTGTTGTAACGGTCCGGCGTCGCACCGCGTTGTAAAGCGCGGGACCACTGACTCCGTCAGTGGTCACAAGTGCCAGCAATGGCACTTTTACTCGCTGATCATACGATCACGCGAGTCGCTCGACGCCGCCGTCACTTTGCCAAGAAAGTGACGAAAAATATAATAAATTTGATCGATCCGGCGTCGCACCGCTGACTCTTGTCAGTGGTCACAAGTGCCAGCAATGGCACTTTTACTCGCTGATCATATGATCACGCGAGTCGATCGACGCCGTCGTCACTTTCCTAAGAAAGTGACGAAGGAAATATAAAATTTAATTAACCCTTTAATTTTTTTTCAGACATATTTCTAAGTTTACAGGAGCAGATAGACAGAATTCAAGGGGACCGGAATGAGAAGGCAGCACCTAGAGGGGGTTTTTAGTAGGTATACCGGAGACCGGGGAGTCCCACATAACCCCGGCAACACTGTAGCCGGGGTATGCATAAAGCATTTTTCCCCTCAAAAAAAAAAAAAAAAAAAAAAAAAAAAAAATGCTGATGCGTATGTACGGGCGTCGCAGGTATGCACAATGTTCGGCGAATTACGACCCCGTAAATGGCGCCCTTTGGTTCCGCGGTGCGTTGCAAGGTATTTGCGACGCGACGATGCCGCGGGCCGGGGCTCCGACTGGGGGTCGGAAGGCGGTGTACTGGTGGTCAGCCGAAATCGCCGCGCTCAGAGCGGCGAACCTGGTGGCCAGACGCCAGTTCACCAACACCCGCCGTCGAGATCCACGGCGGGTGCCGGAGGGGAGGCTCCAGGAGCTGCGCTCCGCGTTTTCAGCGGCGCGCAGAGAGCTCCGTGGAGCTATAGCCCGGGGCAAAGCCCGTTCGGCCGATGAGTTCGTCGCGACCCTCAACGAGGACCCTTGGGGGCGCCCATACAGGGCCGCGTCCATTAAACTCGGACCCTGGGCGCCTCCAGTTACCGAGGGCCTCGATCCTCGGTTCCTCACCGAGGTATTGTCGACGCTCTTCCCCCCTCCCCCAGTTCCCGGGGAGGGTGGCGTCGACGAGACCGGGGATCCATGGTTGACGCGCGGCGCGGATACATCCGACGCCCCGGAGGTCGGCGACGAGGAGTTCGCGTCCTCTATCGCGCGTATGCGCCAGAGGAACGCGGCTCCAGGGCCGGACGGAGTGCCCGGGCGTGTATATGCCTGCGCCTTGAGCGCCCTAGGGAACGGACTCAGGCGGCTTTTTAACGCCGTCCTGAAGTCCGGTACGTTCCCCCCAGCCTGGAAGGAAGCGAGGCTGGTCCTGCTGCGCAAGCTCGGGAAGCCCGCGGAGTCACCCTCCGCGTATCGGCCGATATGTCTGTTAAACGAGGCGGGCAAGCTCTTGGAGCGAATAATAGCTGCCCGCCTCTGCGGCCATCTCGGAGCCGTGGCCCCGGATCTGTCCGACCGCCAGTTCGGCTTTAGACGGCAGCGTTCGACCATCGACGCTATTCGATTGGTTCGGACGCTGTCTGGCCGGGCGGTCGAGGGAGGCGGTGTGAGCGTCGCTGTCTCGCTAGACATAGCGAACGCGTTCAACACCGTCTCCTGGGCGGCGATCGAGCGGGCTCTGCTGTACCACAGCATCCCGCTCTACCTTCGCCGCCTGATCCGGGACTATCTCCGCGGCCGGGTGGTCGCCTACGTCGGCCGGGGCGGAAGGGGGGTGACGGAAGTGCACCGCGGTGTTCCACAGGGGTCTGTGTTGGGGCCCCTGCTGTGGAACTTGGCGTACGACGCGGTGCTGCGGGTGGAAATGCCATCACCAAGGGTGTCGCTAGTCTGCTACGCAGACGACACCCTGGTGGTGGCTTCCGGGCAGCGATGGCAGGACGCAATCAGCCTCGCGGAAGAGGCACTGCGACGTGTCGTATCCTCGATCGGGACGCTCGGTCTGCGAGTCGCCGTGGAAAAAACACAGGCGATGTGGCTCGCGGACCGCGTTGGGAGTGGTGTCCCCAACAGAGCGTCCCTGAGGATCGGGGATGCCTGCATAAGGGTCGGCCGGACGATGAAGTATCTCGGTCTGACCCTTGACACCTACTGGCGCTTTACGAGCCACTTCAGGGCCCTCGGCCCCCGACTGGAACGGCAAGTGTTCGCCTTTAGGCGAATTATGCCGAACCTCGGGGGCCCTCACGGGGGTATTCGGCGGCTATATGTCACGGTCATCCGGTCCATGGCGCTGTACGGCGCGCCTATATGGGCCGGTGACCTGTAGGGCTGCCGCGTCGGGCGTGAGCTTTTGGCAAAAGTTCACCGCCGAGCGGTCCTCCAAGCCGTGCGAGCGTATCGCACGGTGGCATACGCCGAATTGTCCGCTCTGGCCGCGTCCCCCCCCATTCCATCTTCTCGCGGAGATGGAGGCGGAGGTTTACTCCGCCGTTCGCGATCTCCGCGACGCGGGGGACCCAGCGGTCGACGGACACGAAGTGGCTCGGGGCCAGGCCCGGCAACGCATGGAGGCCAAATGGCTTCAGTGGCTATCCCTCCCTGAACACAGGGAGGGACGCGTTGTCGGGGCGCTCCTGCCCATTCTCGACGAATGGGCGGGGCGTAGGTACGGCAGGCTGACCTTCCGCCTGACGCAGGTAGTCACCGGACATGGTTGTTTCGGGGATTATCTGTGCCGCATAGGACGGGAGGCAACGTCGCAGTGCCACAGCTGCGACTCGGGCGATCTGGACTCGGCGGATCACACCCTGGCGCGATGCCGGGAGTGGGTCGACGACCGCCGAGTCCTGGAGGCGCAGCTGGGTCCCGATCTCGACCTTCCGACGGTCGCGCGTCGGATGGCGAACGATCGGGACTGCTGGGTGGCCGTATCCCTCTTCGCCGAGCAGATAATGCTCGAGAAGGAGGGGGCGGAGAGGGAGAGAGAGGTCCAGGGACATCCGTCCCGCCTCGCGGCACCCAGGAGGAGGAGGCGACGGGCACGGAGAGATAGATGACCCGGAGCCGGGGGAGGCCGAGCGGCGACGTAGTCTAGTAGCGTCGCCCCACTCCCCCGGTCATGGCTCCGGCCGTGACGTCGCCTCGCCACCCCCCAAAGAGAGTGAGGGGGTGGACGGGAAGGAAGGCCGAGGGTGCACACCAGCCCTCGGTCGCAACCCCCTTGTGAGAGAGGAGAAGGGGGAAATGGGAAGGGAGGAGGGTGGCCCCACAAATAAAAAGCGGGCCATCCTATCGTCCGATGGAGCCGCCGCGGCCGCGCGGTGGCAGTGCGCGAGTTTCGCGGCGGCGGAGAAGAGATGGAATAGGAGGGCCCCGACGACCAGTGGGCCCTCCTCCTTAGGAGCGGCGCGTAAGCCGCTCCTGCTGCGATCGAGGTTGGAGGGGGTCAAAGATCCGACGGCCCGGGGCATTTCCCGCGGCCAGTCGGTCCCCCGCCCGGCCCACCAGTCCGAAGAACGAGCAGGGCCGGGTACAACCTCGATCGCGGGGTCGCGGGGCGGCCGGTGTCGGGGGGCACCGGTCGCCTTAGCAGCAGCGGCCCCAGTGGCGACGCGGGCGTGTGGTCCGTCGCGCGTCGCCGGTGTGGTAACTGGGGGAGGTCATCACTCCCCCAGGGAAGACCCCGACGGATACGTCGGGGGTGCGGGCGGTGTCGCACTTAAGCGCGGGAGGGGGAGGCAAGCGAAAGTATCGCTAGTTTGACCTCGCACAAGTCCTCCCCCTCAGGCACGCGACACCGTCCACGAGGAAGACCACCCTGGTGGTTTTAGTGGGTTCGAGTCCCACATAACCCTCGGCCCGCCCCCGTGGGCCGGGGGTATCCGTGGGGATTTCCACCAGGTCAAAAAAAAAAAAAATGTTCGGCGAATTATTGAAACAAATTTTTACTTTTATACCAAACTTAGCGAAATGTCTGCGATCATTTGTTACAGGCGGACCTCTTGCCAAATTACTGCAAACCTGGTGTATGGGACAGTAATGCCAGGACAAATGAAATAAGTAACATATTTCAGGTAAAGTTTAACAGCTTATAAATCTACATTAAAATTTTGTACGCTTATAAAACAACCCTATTTCCTAATGTATTTCATAATGTGTTACAGATCCACACTGCTTACGCCATATTTCGTAATGAGCGACCTGGGAAAATTGTAGGAAGACCATCAATGGACAAGATTCCCTAATTTCCGGTATTCGTTTCTCGCTTCTTTCTGGTCGAAGACAGAGATGGGCAGAAAATTATTTCAAATAAAAAATTGATTTCGAATAAAAGACAAAAATTTTATTCGAGACTCGTCAAATAAAAATAACTGAGAGTTATGTTTATTTACCAATAAAAATAAGCTACAGTTACTTTTATTTGCAACGTTACAAATAATTTTTTTGTTCGACGTGAATTTATCCGACGGCTACAAATAATTTTTTTGTTCGACGAGAATTCATTTTAACATTCAAATAATTTTGTCGTCTTTTGATTCATTTGTATTTGAAAATTATTTGAGGCTCAAATAACTCTGGGTGTAGCAAACGGGAGAGAGGGGGAGTGTGTGCTAGAGAGCGGTAAGCAGGAGAGCATGATGCGAGGAGGTAGTTGTTAGAGCGAGGGGGACCAGGGATTAGAAAGAGTGGTGGATATTAGCAACGGGCTTCTCGTTCGCTCCCGTTCCCTCTCGCTGTAATTACTACCTCCGTGCATCATGCTCTCCTGCTTACCGCTTTTTAGCACACGCTCCACCTCTCTCTCCCGTTTTCTACCCTCAGAATTACTTCAATTAATTTTGAAATACAAATGAATGAAAAGACGATAAAATTAATTAAATGTTAAAATGAATTCCTGTCAAATAAAAAAATTATTTGTGGCCGTCGGATAAATTCCCGACAAACCAAAAAATTATTTGTGGCTGTCGGATAAATTCACGTCAAACAAAAAACATTATTTGTGACGTTTCAAATAAAAGTAACTCTGGGTTATTTTTATTTGATGACAAATAAAGATAAAGCCTCTTTTATTTGATACGTTATTTAAATAATTTTTTATTTAAATAATGCCCATCTCTGGTCGAAGGGGGGAGCGAGATGGAATGCTTTGCCTGCGCGACGGCCGCAAACGCAAAGGACGGTGTTTGGGATTGGCCCAAACGGCCACGGGCCAAGCCGGCGCGGATTCGCTACCGAAACCGCGCGCATTTTTAAACTCACTAAACGCGACCTGATCGCGGAATGATCGCGGTGATGCGATCGGTCGGGCCATCTGTTGACGCGCACCTCACCTAATTAGACAGCTGTCTCGGTTCATCGTGCGAACGGCTTTGTTCGCCGATGTGGTCCTCGTCCTGCTCAGGACGAGCGACTGTTGAGTGGGGTGCTGACGTCACAGAATTCGGCGAAACGGCCCGATCCATCACCGCGATCTCTCTTCCACGAATCGTCGACTTGACAACAAGTATTGCTAATCTCACGTGCTTGCGCTTTTTCTGGAACGTACTAGATTCCTCCACTACGAGCTGCTTAGTTAAAAACTAACTGTTCGCGTACTTTCGCGTTATTATTAACTAAGTTCAGTCTTCTTTGTGGCTTAGACTTAAGTGTAATATATTGTAAAACCGTCCTGTAAATACAAAGTGACCGTGACCTTACGTGTAATTTAACGACTATCTTTAAAGACTAGCTTATAATATAACTTAAAGCTAATTCTTAATCTAACATGCGAACGTTCGAAGCTTCGACGTTTCGATACTGAACATTTTGGTCCTTCGAGCCGGATCCGGTAAAATCGCGAGAACTTTCGAGTGATCGGTTCCGGAATTTTCTACCGCGACCACGTGGTGACTCCGCTCGCTCTCGACCTTCACGATGGCCGACAGGATCAACATCCCGAACATTGACGGGCCATATAGCGAGCGGACTTCAAATCTGGTCAGGTTTTGAAGCCTCCACTGGGCAAGATTCATCTACAGCGTGTGGTCTGTGCGATGGTGCACACGATCTTCTCTTTTGTCCTGGCTACCAGGAAAAGTCGCAAGAGGCGAGAAAGACGACGCTCCCGTCGCTGCAACGACGCCTACACTGTTTAGACGGCACGCTGTGTGTCGGTGGGCGGCTGCAGCACTCACTGCCCTCCTTCAGCCGCTGCTCTGCTTCGAGCCTCCAGTCATCCTGCAGGATGAATCCAACTTCGCTATGCTCCAGGGTCAACGAGACGCGCCGACGATGATTTCACGGAGGCATCCAGATCCCGCTGTCCACGTTCCGCCAGCACTGCTGGACGCTGCGAGGGCTGACAATGGTGAAGGTGGCCATCCACCGCTGGCTCACCTGCTTACCTTGGAACAACCACTCGCTATCTCCATTCGATGTTATCTTCGCGTACTCGCGTCGCTACACGTTGCACTTGCAACTACCTTCGTTTACTGACTTCGCGTGCTCGCACCGATACATGCTGCACTTGCAGCTAGCCGTAGTTTATACTGGTTTCGCGTACTTGCGTCGAGACACGTTGTGCTTGCAACGGTCAGTGTACTCTACTATTTCGCGTGCTCGCGCCGATACATGCTGCACTTGCAGCTAGCCGTAGTTTATACTGGTTTCGCGTACTTGCGTCGAGACACGTTGTGCTTGCAACGGTCAGTGTACTCTACTATCTCGCGTGCTCGCGTCGACACACGTTGCACTTGCAACTACTTTCTTTTACTGCTATTTTCGCGTACTTGCGTCGAGACACGTTGTGTTTGCAACGGTCAGTGTACTCTACTATCTCGCGTGCTCGCGTCGACACACGTTGCACTTGCAACTACTTTCTTTTACTGCAATCTTCGCGTGCTCGCGTCGTTTCATGCTGCACTTGCAGCTAGCCGTAGTTATGCTGGCTCGCGTACCTTCGCGATACTCGTTGTGCTTGCAACTGTCAGTATATTCTACATTCGTCGCGTGCTCGCGTCGTTTCATGCTGCACTTGCAGCTAGCCGTAGTTATGCTGGCTCGCGTATCTTCGCGATACCCGTTGTGCTTGCAACGGTCAGTATCTGCTGCTACCTTCGCGTGCTCGCGCCGATACATGCTGCACTTGTAGCTAGCTATTCTTTACCACGTTCGCGTAATTGCGCCGCTACATGTCGTACTTGCAACTGCCAGCATTCGTCTACTATTACAAGCACTGTATCCTTCTCGCAGAACACGCAGTACGAAACGGAACGATCCCATTTATTCTCGACCTCACCTTGCACCGTACAGCACTGTACAGTGCTGACAAGAGACCGCCAATGGGCATTTACCATGTTTGTCATACTGACAAAGGCGGGCAGAATGTTTGGGATTGGCCCAAAGGGCCACGGGCCAAGCCGGCGCGGATTCGCTACCGAAACCGCGCGCATTTTTAAACTCACTAAACGCGACCTGATCGCGGAATGATCGCGGTGATGCGATCGGTCGGGCCATCTGTTGACGCGCACCTCACCTAATTAGACAGCTGTCTCGGTTCATCGTGCGAACGGCTTTGTTCGCCGATGTGGTCCTCGTCCTGCTCAGGACGAGCGACTGTTGAGTGGGGTGCTGACGTCACAGAATTCGGCGAAACGGCCCGATCCATCACCGCGATCTCTCTTCCACGAATCGTCGACTTGACAACAAGTATTGCTAATCTCACGTGCTTGCGCTTTTTCTGGAACGTACTAGATTCCTCCACTACGAGCTGCTTAGTTAAAATCTAACTGTTCGCGTACTTTCGCGTTATTATTAACTAAGTTCAGTGTTCTTTGTGGCTTAGACTTAAGTGTAATATATTGTAAAACCGTCCTGTAAATACAAAGTGACCGTGACCTTACGTGTAATTTAACGACTATCTTTAAAGACTAGCTTATAATATAACTTAAAGCTAATTCTTAATCTAACATGCGAACGTTCGAAGCTTCGACGTTTCGATACTGAACATTTTGGTCCTTCGAGCCGGATCCGGTAAAATCGCGAGAACTTTCGAGTGATCGGTTCCGGAATTTTCTACCGCGACCACGTGGTGACTCCGCTCGCTCTCGACCTTCACGATGGCCGACAGGATCAACATCCCGAACATTGACGGGCCATATAGCGAGCGGACTTCAAATCTGGTCAGGTTTTGAAGCCTCCACTGGGCAAGATTCATCTACAGCGTGTGGTCTGTGCGATGGTGCACACGATCTTCTCTTTTGTCCTGGCTACCAGGAAAAGTCGCAAGAGGCGAGAAAGACGACGCTCCCGTCGCTGCAACGACGCCTACACTGTTTAGACGGCACGCTGTGTGTCGGTGGGCGGCTGCAGCACTCACTGCCCTCCTTCAGCCGCTGCTCTGCTTCGAGCCTCCAGTCATCCTGCAGGATGAATCCAACTTCGCTATGCTCCAGGGTCAACGAGACGCGCCGACGATGATTTCACGGAGGCATCCAGATCCCGCTGTCCACGTTCCGCCAGCACTGCTGGACGCTGCGAGGGCTGACAATGGTGAAGGTGGCCATCCACCGCTGGCTCACCTGCTTACCTTGGAACAACCACTCGCTATCTCCATTCGATGTTATCTTCGCGTACTCGCGTCGCTACACGTTGCACTTGCAACTACCTTCGTTTACTGACTTCGCGTGCTCGCACCGATACATGCTGCACTTGCAGCTAGCCGTAGTTTATACTGGTTTCGCGTACTTGCGTCGAGACACGTTGTGCTTGCAACGGTCAGTGTACTCTACTATTTCGCGTGCTCGCGCCGATACATGCTGCACTTGCAGCTAGCCGTAGTTTATACTGGTTTCGCGTACTTGCGTCGAGACACGTTGTGCTTGCAACGGTCAGTGTACTCTACTATCTCGCGTGCTCGCGTCGACACACGTTGCACTTGCAACTACTTTCTTTTACTGCTATTTTCGCGTACTTGCGTCGAGACACGTTGTGTTTGCAACGGTCAGTGTACTCTACTATCTCGCGTGCTCGCGTCGACACACGTTGCACTTGCAACTACTTTCTTTTACTGCAATCTTCGCGTGCTCGCGTCGTTTCATGCTGCACTTGCAGCTAGCCGTAGTTATGCTGGCTCGCGTACCTTCGCGATACTCGTTGTGCTTGCAACTGTCAGTATATTCTACATTCGTCGCGTGCTCGCGTCGTTTCATGCTGCACTTGCAGCTAGCCGTAGTTATGCTGGCTCGCGTATCTTCGCGATACCCGTTGTGCTTGCAACGGTCAGTATCTGCTGCTACCTTCGCGTGCTCGCGCCGATACATGCTGCACTTGTAGCTAGCTATTCTTTACCACGTTCGCGTAATTGCGCCGCTACATGTCGTACTTGCAACTGCCAGCATTCGTCTACTATTACAAGCACTGTATCCTTCTCGCAGAACACGCAGTACGAAACGGAACGATCCCATTTATTCTCGACCTCACCTTGCACCGTACAGCACTGTACAGTGCTGACAAGAGACCGCCAATGGGCATTTACCATGTTTGTCATACTGACAAAGGCGGGCAGAATGTTTGGGATTGGCCCAAAGGGCCACGGGCCAAGCCGGCGCGGATTCGCTACCGAAACCGCGCGCATTTTTAAACTCACTAAACGCGACCTGATCGCGGAATGATCGCGGTGATGCGATCGGTCGGGCCATCTGTTGACGCGCACCTCACCTAATTAGACAGCTGTCTCGGTTCATCGTGCGAACGGCTTTGTTCGCCGATGTGGTCCTCGTCCTGCTCAGGACGAGCGACTGTTGAGTGGGGTGCTGACGTCACAGAATTCGGCGAAACGGCCCGATCCATCACCGCGATCTCTCTTCCACGAATCGTCGACTTGACAACAAGTATTGCTAATCTCACGTGCTTGCGCTTTTTCTGGAACGTACTAGATTCCTCCACTACGAGCTGCTTAGTTAAAATCTAACTGTTCGCGTACTTTCGCGTTATTATTAACTAAGTTCAGTGTTCTTTGTGGCTTAGACTTAAGTGTAATATATTGTAAAACCGTCCTGTAAATACAAAGTGACCGTGACCTTACGTGTAATTTAACGACTATCTTTAAAGACTAGCTTATAATATAACTTAAAGCTAATTCTTAATCTAACATGCGAACGTTCGAAGCTTCGACGTTTCGATACTGAACAGACGGAGTGTCAGGCGTCAGAAAGATGGAGCGAGACAAAACATCATCCCGTCATCTGTCTCGTACCGTTCTCGCTCGCTTTCAGTGCCTCTCCCTCGCTCTCGCCTTTGCCGTACAAGAGTGAGACAGAAGTAGTGGGGATAACAAAAACTCCACATCGTGTACACCTAACCCAGGCCTTCCCAAGTAGGGGAAATCTGTTCCTGGAACACATGTTTCGGTTCTCCTTCGAACGCTGCGCCTTCAGCTAAGGTGGGACGATTCCTACTGTCCTCTCTCTCTGCTTCCTAGCGGCGTTACTGTCTCCTCTGAGAGTGGGAGTGTTGGAGGGAGAACCGAAACATGTGTTCCAGGAGCAGATTTCCCTTACTTGGGAAGGCCTGACCTAACCGATCCGCTAACGAGACAATACTGTATTCTTCGAAAAATACAATGACACGCACCCATAATCGTACACTCTTGTCGCATAACTTTTTTAGAATTGGTTCAAACGACTTGAGTTTTTTTTTTAAAAGCTAGAAGGATTAGTTTGCCAACTGATGTGTTTCGTCGTTTTCAACAACAATGCAATTGGTCGGAATAGCGAAAAAAATAGTAAAGGTCGTTTTTAGAATTTTTTTTTGTGAGCCTGTAATGAAAATTCAAAAATCCCGTTTGTAGATTGAAGTAATACATGCTGCATATACTTCAATCTACAAACGGGATTTTTGAATTTTCATTGCAGGCTCACAAAAAAAAATTAAAAAGACCTTTACTATTTTTTTCGCTATTCCGACCAATTGCATTTTTGTTGAAAACGACGAAACACATCAGTTGGCAAACTAATCCTTCTAGCTTTTAAAAAAAAACTCAAGTCGTTTGAACCAATTCTAAAAAAGTTATGCGATTTTAAAGAGTGTACGATTATGGCTGCGAGTCACTGTACACACTTTTTTATCTGTAATTGTCCATTTCAAGGGGGCGAAAGCTGGAATGTCGAATTTCAATTCTCCAATGAAGTTGGATTGATTTATTGTGATGACTGTAACTTGATTAGAGACCAAAAAATATATAAAAAAATGTTCTGTTAAACGATTTTGTCAGAAAGGCACTGACAACTCAAAAATACTTCTATTCTTGTACTACAATTTCGATGGTGTTTTTTAACTTTAAATAAAAACGTGGAGCAGAATATTTCGTAGCAGAATATGAATCAATTTAGTACAGCATTAAGTGTCGAAATGAATTTATTGCGAGATATCCTGCTCCATTTTATTTAAAATGAAAATACACCATCAAAATTGTAGTATAAGAAAATAATTATTTTTTAGTTCTTAATGCATTTTTAATAAAATCGTTTATTATAAATTTTGTTATTTTCTAGTTTTTAGTGTTCGTGGATTTACATTTCACAGCTCAAACTTCTTTACAAATATCTTTTATTGTTGTATGCAGTTTAACAGTTTGCTTGAACCCTACAGTGCTAAAAGTTCGTAAAGAACGCGAGTGGTTGATTGTTGATTGGATTTGATGTTATGGGTTCTAATTTATCGGTGACTGGGTAATTTTTTCACCCCCTTGGAGTTTTTTTTCATAATTTTGCATTGTCATCAAAACTACGCACCCCTGCAAAGGTTTCAGACAATTGGATGGTTGGAAGTGGATTAAAATTGAGTTTCCAGATTTCAATCAAACATACGAACGAACAGGGGATCGTAGCTAAATAAAATCGTTTAGCGACACATTCCAAAATATACGTATTGTTAGTACTGATCTCTAGTTTATATTGATACATTTTTACAATCGTGGAATAACAATTACGAAGAAAAGCATGTACGAAAGTATTAAATTGAAATATACTTGTGTCCAAATTTATGTTATAAAAAAATGATTCAGACAAATCTTGTTGATAAACAAGATAATTTGATGTATAATTAGATAAAAAAGAAAGCGTCATATGTTTTTAAAAGAACTATAGCATTTATAGATTTTATTACGTTCGGCGTGTTACATTTCGGTGATGTACCTTATTCAAATTGTATGCTTTGAAAATGCACATTGATTATACGAAATATTACATCCTTTTACGTATAAATAAAAACTATTGATACGCAAATTAGAATTGTTTCATTGACATGTTTCCTAACTTCACTACCCAATCTCTCTATCTTTCATTATTGCTATCCTGTTTTACGTTCAGCGAGGAAATAATTTAAATCGGACTACTTTCAACCAAACGGGCTTTCAATTCTGCAAAGAAATTTTATCTGTAATATCGTTAATAATGACAGTTCAAATTGTGTCAGGTTTGGTATCTTTCCATCTTTCCTTCTTACACTCTCGGACCTCTCTATCTTTCATTATTGCTATCCTCCTTTACGTTCAGCGAGTCTCTGACGCTAGACGCAGCTCTCGTGGCGTAAGTATTCTTTCAAGCTTCTCGATAGAAATAAGTGTGGCAACAGCGCGGCAGAGACGGAGAGAACAGAAAATGTGGCAACTTTGCGTAAAAAATTCGTCTACGTAGAGTACCTGCACATGTCACCTCTATATAAGTTCTTTTTATCGACCGCACTAGTTTCATTAGGGTCCGTTTGTTTACCGGGGACGCTTCGATCGATTCGGACAATAACAAACTTGAGACGGCCCCCTTAATCGCAATCGTAAACATATAATAGGTGACTCGGCGAACAGTCAATTTAATCCCCATAAAAAACTTCAAAAAAGTAAAAAAATACGCCAAGTACATGAAAAATCAAATAAATCACAAAAAATAGAAGACAATAATAATCACAAAAAAAAAATAGAAAAGTATACAATACAAAAAAAAATGTGAAATCAAAATGAGCTGCCAGTACATAAAGGTGCTTTCCAACTGCGCTTAAGATGACACAACTACATACACACAGCTGAAATGCTGTGTTCATACATTCCATTACAATGTATTACATAATATTAAGCAGATATATTTTTATACAAATAAATATTTTAATACGAATAAATATTTGATTCAAAATACTTGGCGCTGCGCAACCGAAAAAATATTAATTGCCTTAGTATTAATTAATAATTTAGAACAACTCCATTACAATATAAAATACATATACATACACATATTAGAAACGCAGTCAGATTTATTCTACATATATTTAATTCTAATATCATACGTAGCATATGCACACGCACGCACGCACACACACGCACGCACGCACGCACGCACGTACAAGAAAGAAAGAAAAGGATTAATGCAATTTATACATATTTATTGAATTTAGCAACACCAATTCGGGGCGCAGCGCCAAGTATTTTGAATAAAATATTTATTCGTATTAAAATATTTATTTGTATAAAAATATATCTGCTTAATATTATGTAATACATTGTAATGGAATGTATGAACACAGCATTTCAGCTGTGTGTATGTAGTTGTGTCATCTTAAGCGCAGTTGGAAAGCACCTTTATGTACTGGCAGCTCATTTTGATTTCACATTTTTTTTTTGTATTGTATACTTTTTCTATTTTTTTTTGTGATTATTTTTGTCTTCTATTTTTTGTGATTTATTTGATTTTTCATGTACTTGGCGTATTTTTTTACTTTTTTGAAGTTTTTTATGGGGATCTCACTTCTTTTTACAAAGATAATTTGCGTAGGGACTGACTTTAGATAATTTTTAATATTATAAATTACGAATTATCACGCGACAGAATTAAGGATAAATTCTAGATTCTACTTTTTGTGATTATTATTGTCTTCTATTTTTTGTGATTTATTTGATTTTTCTATATTTTTTTTTTACTTTTGCTATAGTAAGTGTAGATAGAGACTACATAATGTGTACAAAGGAGATGAGAGCATACGATAGAATCCAGGCCTTCCCAAGTAGGGGAAATCTGCTTCTGAAACACATGTTTCGGTTCTCCCTCCAACACTCCCTCTCTCAGAGGAGACAGTAACGCCGCTAGGAAGCAGAGAGAGAGGACAGTAGAAATCGTCCCACCTTATCCGCAGGCACAGCGTTGGAAGGAGAACCGAAACATGTGTTTTAGAAGCAGATTTCCCCTACTTGGGAAGATCTGCGATAGAAAGTCTTGTGGCAGAAATTTAAGAAATGTTAATGGTAATTTAGCGAAAATGAATGAAGAGATTCAATATTTTTATTGGTGTTGATTTAGTATAGTATAAAAAATAATATTTATTGGTGAATTGAAATATTGTTAATGGAAAACTAGTAAAATTAATAATGAATAGCGTAGCAACTATATAGAAATATAGTGGCATTTTGTTAAAGTAAGTGTAGATTATAAAATGTGTCCAAAGGAAATGAGAGCGTATGGCAGAAAGTCTTGTTGCTGGAAATTTAAATGCTATGGTAATAATTCAACGAGGATGAACGAAGAGGTCCAATATTTTCAACACACAATTTATTGGTTTTGGAATAAAATTAGTTTAGTATGTTTATAATTTTGTCGATTTACCTTATTTGACTTTCCAAAAGCATGTGCGAAGCAAGATGCTTTGTCTTTCTATTTATTTTTTAATCTTCTCCGGACAACTTTCACGCCTGTGCATTCCCTTCATTTCTGTTCATCCAAGCCTGTGCGTCTCCATCATCAATTCTACTATCCAAGCCTGTGCGTCCCCTTCATTTCTATAATATAAAATAAGCTTTACATAAAAACTCTAAATTGCTGGTATATACAAGTACAAATATCAGGCAGTTTAAATGCAATGCAATTTGTTGCAATATATATTATAAAAACTCTAAATTGCTGGTATATTTATAATTTTGTCGATTTACCTTATTTGACTTTCAGAAGCATGTGCGAAGCAAGATGCTTTGTCTTTCTATTTATTTTTTAATCTTCTCCGGACAACTTTCACGCCTGTGCATTCCCTTCATTTCTGTTCATTCAAGCCTGTGCGTCCCCATCATCAATTCTACTATCCAAGCCTGTGCGTCCCCTTCATTTCTATAATATAATAAGCTTTACATAAAAACTCTAAATTGCTGGTATATAAAAAATACAAATATCAGGCAATTTAAATGCAATGCAATTTGTTACAATATATAGTATGTTTATAATTTTGTCGATTTACCTTATTTGACTTTTCAGAATCATGTGCGAAGGAAGATGCTTTGTCTTTCTATTTATTTAATCTTCTCCGAACAACTTCCAAGCCTGTGCGTCCCCTTCATTTTTATTGAAGTCCAGTGCGTCCCCTTCATTTCTATAATATAAAATAAGCTTTACATAAAAACTCTAAATTGCTGGTATATACAAGTACAAATATCAGGCAATTTAAATGCAATGCAATTTGTTGCAATATATATTATAAAAACTCTAAATTGCTGGTATATTTATAATTTTGTCGATTTACCTTATTTGACTTTCCAGAAGCATGTGCGAAGCAAGATGCTTTGTCTTTCTATTTATTTAATTTAATCTTCTCCGGACAACTTCCACGCCTGTGCGTCCCCTTCATTTTTATCAAAGTCCTGTGCGTCCCCTTGATTTCTATAATAATAATATAATAAGCTTTACCTAAAAACTCTATTTTGCTGGTACATACAAATACAAATATCAGGCAATTTAAATGCAATTTGTTGCAATATATATTATTATGCGAAAGGAGATGCTTCTCTGTCGAACCTTCTCCGGGTAACTTCCAAGTCTGCGACTCTACATAAGAAATCTATTAAAAAAATTTTGGCGACTTACCTTATTAATTGAGACAATAATTCAGTCTCCTATGTAGTGTAAAAACTCCTGACATTTCAAATTGGGACAACTTACTTTATTTGACACTTAGCACTTAGGTTATAAAATTCAAAATAGTATATATATATGTACGTACAATGGCGGACGACGAACGAAGAACGATACATGTGTTGGCTGAAGGCGTGTGTGTAACGCGTATGTACGTACGATGAAAAATATATATACGTAATGTTTGATGACGAAAAATTTCTAGGAGAATCAGAAGAAGAAAAATTGTACTGTTACGTATTTAGCGGTGATTTTAAGATCAGGAACGCGGGTTGGTGCCCGTGGAGCGCTGAACCGCTCTGCTCGGAGTGCGCGGGTATTTTAAATAAAACAAGTACACAAAACTATTTTTGATTTGAACTTCAAACTGTATTTTGACTGTTCAGTAACCTGGCTGTCGACAGAATGAATCAGTGTACAAGAAAACGCGCCGAGCTGATCGGCGAAGTCGCTGCCAAGATCCTGTTGATCCTCCCCTAGATCCTTGTTGTCCAATCAGCACGATTGCATCCCTCAAGCTTCGACAGTGGGTTGTCCTTCGCCCTTCCTTCACGCTTCCTCCCACTCTCGTCTGGTGATCGAGGCACGCTCCCCGTTTTACATATAGTGGTACATAGGCTACGTAGAGTACATACATATCTCGCAGGTAAGTAAGCGCAACCCTCGGGGTCAAGACGACGTCACTCGGAGAAAGTTTATGGCTTTATGACTTTCAGCCTTCGTCGACCGGAGTTTTTACCCTAACAGGACATCGACAGTTATTGAAAGGGAGGACTGAATTTTAAGTGCTTTTACGAGACGTACCGTTGCCCGCTCGACGAAATTTGGCACGCAGATGTGCAAAGGAAAAAGTTAAGCTCTTTACTATCCTCGCCTGGTCTAACGGTAACTTGAAACATTGAAAACTAGCAAGGAAAACCCCCCCATGAAGCACAACGCGCTCTACAATAAACTCTTTCTCATCCTCCGTTTCAAATCTCGCTCCTACGTACTCTACATATCGATTATATACATTTCCGCGGCCATATTCAAGCGATAGCGTAACACCTTCCCCCTTATACAAAAGGTGTTTCCATGAAACAGCTTTTCAGTACATAATTAATAATTATAATTATAACTACGCCTCTTCTTCCCGCACCAGCCCCACGGTAAATGAGCTACTCGGTCCACCCATTATCCCGCAGGAAGCACGAGTTGAAGAATGATAGTTATATCACATTTTTTTTTTTTTATAAAATGAAAATTTTTAAATTACATTCGCACAAAACAAACCAAACATATTATGAATACAATATTATACTTGCAATAACTATCCTAAACAGAAATATCGGGTCTTATGCACGCTAATTTTAACTTATTAGTATGTACTCTTTTATATTTATTAATTCCTATTATTAATTCTACATTTCAATCATCAAATACTCGACTAATTTTATAAGGTTACAATTCCTATAGTAATACATTTTATTTCTCTCCTTGGCCTTATCGAGATATCTGCTGCTTTAGTCTGTGTGGTGGTAATCTTAGTAAATAACTCGTCTAAATGCTGCACAAAAGTTCGCGATACCTGTTTTTTAACAAATTCAAAACGTATGAGATCTATAACTCCAAAAACCAATTCATGTGGTGGAAAATCCGTAACCACATGTACAGAGGTATAGTATGAGAACATGCCAAATTGAATGCCATTATCCTAATCAATCCCTGTGCAAATTCTCTATAAAATTTATTCCCAAATATCAAAACTATCTAAATCTTTTGAAATACTAACAGTCTTAGCATTCAAGGAACTAACAGGAGCTGTGAAGAATTTCAACAAAAATTCCACATGACCAAAACCTAGATTTTGTCAAGAAACATCTTAAACATGAAAAAGTAAAAGAAATATGAAGCACTTATCATCAAGGAATGCCCCAGCATCACAACTGTGTGGCGTAACACGAACAAAATTATTCCAACGTATTCAAAATTGTCTTTTACACAAACCATAGTAGGAAATGGAAAATGGTAAGTTATCCATCTGTCTGCATTTACATTAGTTATCAAAACTATTTTCAATAGGTCTTACAAATTTCTGAACTTGATTCATCAACAGGGATACGAGACGATCAAACCTCCTACACCTCCAAAGAGTCCTTTTGTGACATCAGTGCCTTTGAATTCGACAGTTTCAAGACAGCCACGCCAACGAGGATTTGAGTACAGGAACGTTAAAAGCATGAGCATCTCATCGGATGTTCGCACATTTGAATTCGACGGAACGTGGCCAGAGAAAGATGGCTAGCGAGGACACGCAATGACGGGGAATATATCAACCCGATCCTGTATGCGTAATATTTGTCATCCCGCACAGCGCAACATGCCCTTGGATCTTCAGCGTTTCGAAGAACGTAGTGCCTCGATGTACCAATGACATCACCATTAACGACGACCCTTTTGGAATCCCTGGGGCTATGTGAACAACTATAAATGGGCACACATATGTACGTACAACACATATCTGGCGTGGAACGTAAAGGCACAGCCACTAATACGAAAAGGCTGTGTAATCAAAGGAGCGGTGCACACGGGCGGTCGTAATAAACGACGCACGGCGCCATGATAACACTCATGCGAGTCCATATGATCATTCACCTCTCTCTATTCATGGGAAGTACACTTCATGATTCTCACCGCAACAAACATCGAGACTCTACTGAAGTTTATTGATCGTTTACAAATTCTATTAAAGTGATTTTATTTGAGGATCCCTCTGCAGTCTTGATCGCAAAACAATCAGGCTCCACTGCCTCCGCCACAATACCAGGCGCAACAACTTCAGGCTCATCGGCCTCTGCCACGACATCAGTCGCTAATACACTAGGGTCCCCACCCCTCTGCCACGAACCAAGATACTGCGAGCCCTGCGATGTTCCCTCTAGGGCCGAACAGAGCGCAGGCACCCTTGCCGAGCACAGGCTACTTCTCACGGTTCCTGAAGCGGGTTCTCGGGGCTGAGAATTACCGTATGTCAACAGGCGACCGAGTCGATGTATCGTGCCCGACTGAGGTGATCCTCCAAAATTTCCATTTCCCACAGGCAAAGGTGATACTAATAAATCTAAAGTTACTCGTAAACTATTTGTGACCTCATTGCACTAGGCTGCTGCTTTCCCGCGCGCTAGGAAAACAGATGCCACAATTATCTCATTTTTTTTTTTAAAAAAACATAAGACTTTATCATCCATCCTGTCCACTTCGGCACCTACAATTGATGTCTTATCTGCGCAGATAATCATCCTTTCCAGGTCCCTCGAATCAGGATTGGAATCCACGTCTATCGATATAGATTGTGAATAGAAATTATTATACTCATGGAAATTTCTGAATCTACAAATTCAATTTCATATTATAACTGATGCTCCATTTTAGAGGCTAACCTGATAACACTTCTTAAATTACCTATATTATCATTGGCAATCAATAGCATAATTATATCATTGCGTAGTCCCCTTAAAAACCCAGCTATTGCTTCTTCTGTAAGTAAAACTTTAATTCCTACAAGTTGTTCAGCGTTAAATCTTTCCTGCGCAGCTTCTATTCCCTGATCTAAAATTTCATGTACTCTAGTACCGAACTCCTCAATGGTTTCGTGTTCTGTCCGCTGTATAATTTGTAACTCATCTTGTGCATTTTTGATATCGAAACTTTGCTCATACGCGGCTTTTATTAAAGTAATCAACTCCTCTACGGTCTTGGGTTCATTCCCATCAACTATTCTACTATAATCGCGTTTCTGCATTCTATTACGTATTATGGCCAATAAATAAACTTTATCTTCAAGTCTAGCTAACGAATCTGCGAGTCTACACTGACTAATAAAATTATTTATAGAACTTGGTTTCCCATCAAAATGTGGAATGAACTTCACAATCAAATTAAAGGACATGTGCAATGCAGCTGTAGGAAACCCAGAAGATGACCCCGACGTATCTACCATATTCGTGCTACTAGATGAAATGGATCCATTATCCGGAAGGGACATATTAAATCTTGGAAGAGGAGTAGAATGTGCCGATACCAAACGTAACCCATCAGATTGGAGTTCAGAAGTGAGCGCTGATACACTACTTGTTCCTACTATTAACTCTTCTATCTCAAAAATACTACCACCACTCAGACTAGAGTTACATCTTTTCTTAAATAGCCTGTATCTTTTTGCAAACGGCGGCATTTTTAAAGATAATAAGCGAATACAATTCAGGAATAAAGTCACTTATGGATTATTATTTCGTCCAGTACTCCAGCCCTTATACGGATGTCCTAGCTGCATCCATAGTTGACTGCGTTGATCTGGTGTACCTCGATGATGCAGTTGACTTCAACCCCGTGAAGAATCGTCCGAGCGTCCAAGTCCTTCGAGTCCTTTTCTTAACCGTCCGTGAAGTCTCCGAAGTAGCTCAGCAAATGATGCGGATAATGACCGAGTGCATGTGATTTCAAGGAATTATTCGCACGGCCACTGAAATCACCCGTCTCTGGCATTCACCCTTGCTCTCAGGAAAACCGCGCAAAACCCGAGAGAGAGAGGCTGCACTTAATAACTTTCGATGCTTGTGTCCATTTGTACGATCACAGAATTATTTAAATAAAAGTTTATAATAGTTCTCGTTAAATTACTTAAATACGCACTCACGAGCCGGCAAAGTCACTCACAAAAGTGTTCAAAAGTTTATAAAGCCGAACTTTAGCACTGAATTGACTTCTAAATTTCCCAAAAATTATTTAAATTATCCCACCGCTGTCACCAAATTTTGTTACGTATTTAGCGGTGATTTTAAGATCAGGAACGCGGGTTGGTGCCCGTGGAGCGCTGAACCGCTCTGCTCGGAGTGCGCGGGTATTTTAAATAAAACAAGTACACAAAACTATTTTTGATTTGAACTTCAAACTGTATTTTGACTGTTCAGTAACCTGGCTGTCGACAGAATGAATCAGTGTACAAGAAAACGCGCCGAGCTGATCGGCGAAGTCGCTGCCAAGATCCTGTTGATCCTCCCCTAGATCCTTGTTGTCCAATCAGCACGATTGCATCCCTCAAGCTTCGACAGTGGGTTGTCCTTCGCCCTTCCTTCACGCTTCCTCCCACTCTCGTCTGGTGATCGAGGCACGCTCCCCGTTTTACATATAGTGGTACATAGGCTACGTAGAGTACATACATATCTCGCAGGTAAGTAAGCGCAACCCTCGGGGTCAAGACGACGTCACTCGGAGAAAGTTTATGGCTTTATGACTTTCAGCCTTCGTCGACCGGAGTTTTTACCCTAACAGGACATCGACAGTTATTGAAAGGGAGGACTGAATTTTAAGTGCTTTTACGAGACGTACCGTTGCCCGCTCGACGAAATTTGGCACGCAGATGTGCAAAGGAAAAAGTTAAGCTCTTTACTATCCTCGCCTGGTCTAACGGTAACTTGAAACATTGAAAACTAGCAAGGAAAACCCCCCCATGAAGCACAACGCGCTCTACAATAAACTCTTTCTCATCCTCCGTTTCAAATCTCGCTCCTACGTACTCTACATATCGATTATATACATTTCCGCGGCCATATTCAAGCGATAGCGTAACAGTACCAATTTCGACAGATCCATGAGACGATATTACGATATCTCTGTCATGCGTGGACCGATTTTATTGAAATTGGTCTTATTCGAAAGCCGATATGCGGTTTACATAAGAAAAATGCCTTTAAATTTACAAAATATTGCAGGCGTGATGAGATATTAATGTATAAATGTCAGAATTAGGTTAGAGTGTCTTCGCGACGAGTAAAGGTACACGGCAGCGACATCGACATATACCGGGTGTTTTTCATGTACTTGGCGTCGAGACGCTACCGCGTCTCTAGATATTGTTAAGCAAGAACTTGACGAGGATATTACTTATGGTGATAATGATAGTACAAATTGTGATAATAATATAAACGATTGTGATAACAGTGCGAATACAGCGAATAGACAAGGAGAAGCAGAAGCGAGGGAATGTAGGAATAGTCAGGAAGGTGTTGGGAACGGAACTCTCAGACGTAGCAATAGGCAAGCAAAAAAACCAAGATACCTGAAAGACTATGTTTAATTTAAGTATTTTATTCGATATAAGAAAGACTCTGTTTAATTTCAGTATTGCATTTGAGACCTGAAACACTATGTGTAATAAGTTTTATTTTGTTAAAAAGAGAGATGTAATGGGTGCGCCACTGGCGGCACGCACATGCGCAGGAAGTGGCAGTGGAGAAGAAGAGTCGAACAGAACAAGATGTCTGAGACGGTCGAGTGATACCGACACGCAGATTAAAGATATTAACAAACCACGTGCGTGATCATTATTTATTTCTGAAACCCTGACAACAGAAGTTATGTTTTTGTTATGTTCTATTTCAAAATATTAATTTTATTTTAGAAAATGGGATGATATGGCTATTGGCGAACCACCCATTATAATAAAAAAAGGTAACGCGCCATGGTAAATACCCCTAGGGTGGTGAGGAAATTTTCCACAATTATCATACTGTCCTCTAACACGATTTTATAATTAACTGCATAATTATTCCTTCCAATTGCTAATTATGCTAACCTCTTTTCCACGAACACTTAACCTCTTTGGCTTCGTACAAATAATTTTGTCTATTTCAGTTTTCTATTAACTTATACATACCTTTATCAATTTTTAAATCCTTCAATGTTGTTCAGAGATGGTTTTAACTTGGTTCGCACTTCTATTTTCTTGAAATCCCTGTAAATATTTCAAATATTATGCATCACAACACCAAACTGTTCCGAGAGTCCGCAAAATATATACCACATTTATTAATATTAATATACTTCTGTATTACTTCTACTTACTATAGTCATAATATTTATGTATTTCTTATACATAATTAATAAAAAATATTGTAGTAGTAGTAGTTTTATTATTGTTCCCCTCAGGGTTACAATCTCCCTTATCCTCTCCTCGATCCTTACACTTTCCTTAACCTATCTTATCCTTACTTAACCTTAACTTATCCTACTTATCTTACTTTTACCCTACCTATCTATTTACATACTTATAATTATACTTATACTATTTACAAAATACTTATACTATTTACAATATTTACATAATATTTACAGCATGCCCCGCTCCTTTACTAACGATCGCTCCTCTCGCTCGCCCGCTCCTCTCGCTCGCCCGCTCGCCCGCTCGCACGCTCGCACGCTCGCACGCTCCCTCCCCGGACCTCCGCTTCCGCTCGTCTCTCCGTCCACTCCAATCCCTCATTCATTCCCCCGTCCCCCCACACACTCGTCTCCTCTCTTCCAACTTCCTCATCCACTTCTCTCCCTCTCCTTCATCTCCTAGAACTTCCCCTGCCATCTCCTGCCACCCCTTTTCTTCCCCCCACCCCATGCACTCCTCCCACACATGCTCCCATGTCTCCTCCCCCCTCCCACAAACCCTGCACCTCCTCTTCTCTCCCTCCTCCCAGTATCTGCCCCCCCTCATTTCACTACCCAGCCTGAACCTCGCCACTCTTTTCCACCTACTTTCCCCCCACCCCTTCTTTAAATACCCCGGTAACCCTTCTCCCTTCACCCTTCCGTACCATGCGTTGTATCTGGCACTCCCTATCCTTTCCCACCTCTCCTCCTTCTGTACTTTCCATTCCCTGCTCACCAGTTCTTCTCCTCTTAGTCCCCCATCCTCCGTCATCCTCTCTATCTCCTCCAGCGTCCATCCCCTCCCCTCAAAAAACTCCTTCCTTTCCGTTTCCCACCCTTCTAGCACCTTTCCCCTCCTGATCCTCCCCTTCACCTCCTCCCAGCACCTCCTTGCTAGCTCTCCCCCCTGTCCTTCCTCCAGCTTCCTCTCGAAAGCCCACGCCCTCATCCCTGCCCTGCCCTTCATCATTCCCCTCTGCGTCTCCTCCCTCACCAGATACCCCGGTGTACTCCTTTCTACCCCCAGCACCCACTTCAGGAACCTTTCCTGTATCCTCTCTATTTTTTCCCTTTCCCTCCATCCCCACACCTCCGCCCCCTACCGGCCATACTAGTCTGTCGAATAGCCATAATCTTTTTTCCCAATATTTTTCAAATAGCCTTTTTCCAATCCCCCATACCTTTCCCATCACCGCGGCCCCCTTCTTCACTCTTTCCCCCACGTGTCCCTCCTGCCCCCCCATTCCCCGTCAACGTGTACCCCAGGTACCTAGAACTCCTCACCTCTTCCAGCTCCTCACCCTTCCACCTCCAAGTCACCTTCTTCCACCTCCCCACCCCCCCCTCCTGCACCTCATGACCTTTGTTTTTCCCACATTCACTTGTAACCCCTTCCCATCCACATATTTTTCCAACTTCCCCATCAATCCTTTCATTCCTTCCTCGTCCTCAGCTATCACCGCCACGTCATCCGCGTACGCTAATGCGTACACTTTTCCCTCCCCCAATTTTACCCCTCCCCATCTTCCCTTTTCCAATTCCTCGTCCAGGTCCGCGATTAAAAGTGTGAATAGGCTCGGGCTCAACGGGCACCCTTGCCTCACCCCTCTCGCAGTCCAAAACCTCTCTCCTTCCTGTCCCCCCACCCGCACCCGCACTACATATTGTTTCCCTTAAAACCTCCTCACACCTCACCACTAGCTGCTCTCTCACTCCCCTCCCCCTCATTGCCCCCACTAATACCTCCCTGTCCACCGAGTCAAATGCGGCCTTCATATCTATAAACAAAACTACCATATTTTTCCCCTTTCTCCCCACCTGCCTGTTAATCAGGTAATTTAAAACATATACGTTATCAATACACCCCACCCCCCGCCTAAACCCCGTTTGACTCGGTGGCAGCAATCCTTTCTCCTCTACCTCCACCCTCAGCCTTTCCGCTAACACAGACGCATACACCTTGTATGCCGTCTGTGTTAGGGTTATACCTCTATAGTCCTCCACCTTTCCGCCTCCCCCCTTTTTTATCACCGGGACTATCACTCCCTCCTTCCATCCTTCCGGCCATCCTTCCCCCCTCCACACCCTATTGCACATCACCCATAGCCATTCCTCTACTTCTGCCCCACCGTACTTCCATACCTCGTTCGGGATCCCGTCCCCTCCTCCCGCCTTCCCGTCCTTTAAATTCCTTATCACATTTCCTATCTCTTCCCTTCCTATCTCTGCCTCTCCGTCCTCCCACCTCCTCTTCTCTCCACCCCTTCTCACTCTCCATTCTACTCCCCCTAGCAAACCTTTAAAATATTCGTCCCAATCTCCTATTGCTATTTCTTCATTTACCCTTCCCCTCCTCTTCCTTCCCCTATTAACCACCTTCCACACCTACCCCTCCGTTCTCACCCCTTCCACCTCCTTCATCCACCTCTCCACCTCCTTTCTCCTTTTTTCCTCGCATAACCTCCCATACTCCCTCTTCAACTCCTTGTATTTTCTCCCATCCCCTCCTTCCCTCCTCCATTTTCTCAGTTCTCTCCTCACCTTCCTTTTCCCCTCTCTACACTCCGAATCCCACCACCCTCCCCCCTTTTCCTTATTCCCCTCTTCACTCATCTGAGCCATTGCTCCTTTTATCCTTCCCCGCAGCTCACTCCATTCCTCCTCCACTTCTCTCTCCCCTTCGCCCCTTTTTCCGAACTTCCTCATAAAATCCATCCTTCCTTCTTCTGTCCAATTTCCTCTGTCTCCCCCCTTTTCCCCCCCTCCCCCCTCCTCCCTCCCCTCCCCTCTCAGCCACACCACCACCGGATGGCGATCCGATTCTATCCTATCGCCTACCTCCATCCTCTCCACCTTTTCCCTTGTAGCCTCATTTCCTATCACATAATCTATCACCGTATTCCCCCGCCCCCCCTGTGAAGGTCCACTCCCCCTCCTCATCCCCCTCTATATTCCCATTCATTATTCCCCAGCCCATTTCCCCTAGATGCTTGCACAATATCCTCCCTTCCCCATTTACCTCCTTATCCTTAGATCTCCTACTTCCCTCCCCCTTCCCCTCCTCCTCCTCCCCTCCCCATGCTTCTCCCCCTTCCTCCCCTGTACGCGCGTTAAAATCCCCCCCTATAACTACCCTCACCCCCCTTTCCTCTCCTCCATCCATTCTCCTAGCTCCTCTAATTCCTCCTTCAGGTCTCCATTAACATAGACCCCTACCACCTTCCACCAGCCCCCACCTATTTTCACCTTCTTAGTCATTATCCCCTCCCTTCCTCCTCCTCCCCCTTCACCCAATTCCAGCCCCTTTCTCACACCCATTAACATACCCCCTATCGCTCTCCCCCTCTTGTTTTCCCTCCTGGCCCATTGTTTCTCCCATGTATATCCCCTGGGTAGCCTTCTTTCCACTTGCTCCCAATCTTTCTCTTCGACCCAGGTCTCACTTAACATCATAACGTCCCATTCCATCAATCCCCTCCAAAAATCTTCATCCTTCCTCCTCACTCCCGCCACATTCCAGAAGGCCACCTTCCAGATCCCCCCCTTTTCCTTCCCCTTCCCCTTTTTCTCCTCCTTTCCCCCCTCCCCTCCCCCTTCCGACTTCACTCGTTTCCCTGGTCCTCATACCATTTCTCCCTTATTTCGTCCCACCTCCTTACCTTCCCATCCACCCACATTTTCATACAGGGTGTCCCAAAAATGTTGCGTTTTCTTAAAGGGGGTGATTCTGGGGGTGATTTCAAACAACTTTTTCCTTTGCGAAAATGCTCTCCGATGTTTCGTTAACGAGATATTAATAAAAAGCACCGACCAATCACAGCGCGAGTCTGACGGCCGAGTTCCCGCGGTAGTGTGGCTACGAGCCGCGCTGCGACTGCGACGAGCAAGCAACTCGGCATGCATCGATGAAACTTGCGTAGAATGGCAAATGAAAAAGACGTAACAAATAAAATCGAACATGTTGTCATGGTTTGTTCGTCATTTAAAGTGAATAATGAATAAAGGATAAATGGATGAAAATCACGTGTAACGTAAAAAGACGAATACGCAGTTTTTTTTTAGAAGATTCGAAAATAATAATTATTTGAAGTGGGAGGATAAGGAATACGTAAATTTCCTTTTGTTAATAACGTAGCCACGAAAAGGTAATGTAACAGGAAATTAACGAAAGGTGATAGGCGTTCGGTATTGTGATAAAAATCCGTAATTCAATAACGGCCAGCACTGTTGGTGGTAACGAATAAGTCTGTTTAAAAAGCCCGAATAAATATTATCGTACGGGAATTTAGAGAATTATCGCCGGAAATAAGCCATCGCTTGCGTTAAATTTAAAAATGAATTATCATCAATAAAGTAACTAAAACTCACCCTTGTTGGAAATTCACCTGCAGCTTGAAAATCTGTGTCACAGGGTCACCGAACCGATCCTGGTCATCGATGGACGTGCTCCGTGCACAGCTGGTCCCAGGTATCCTTACATTCCCACTACCCAAAGTTAAGGGTCGCAATGTCAGGTGCGTCCAGGTCAACGTACCGAATATTCACTTCACTGCACGGCTACTAACACTGATCACTTTATTTATCCTGAAGTATTCTTGGGCCGTGTACATTTCTGCGACGCGATTGCTAGCTGACTGACAGGATTTTTTCCAAGCAACTTCCGCTACCCCCAAGTAACTTCTCTGGTTCCATTATGAGTTAACTCCCACCAGGGCAAGAGGCTTTAGGTAAAAAGAGGCCAACACATTTTCGGAACACGTGTTTCGCAGAAGTGCAACGAACACTTTCACAAAAGCCCGCGCTCCGTCCTTCTACTGCCAATGTACCCGTTGCTTCGAGATAGAAAACAGACACCACGTGTATCGGTTCGAAAGGGTCCGAAGAGAAGAGACAGTCTTCGAGTTACTATAAAGAAGAAAATGCATACCATTCCTGTTTCCCCTTTCCGACACCCTGAGTTCACGACTGCTACGAGGCGGAACCAATTAAGTCATAAATTATCCGAAACTGTAGGAAACCGTTCTCTACCGCCGACTCGCCGGACAATAAACCGCGACCCTGGCGAAATGCTCTGGCTGATCAGCCTGATTAATTTTGAAGAACTAGAAATTACAGAGTATTATCCAACATCAATACGCCTCGTGGAAAGACACAGGAAGAGAAGAGGTAGTCCGCTGACTGCGCGTAGTCCCGCCTGCTTCGTCCTACCTTCAAATTAAAGACGGATCCCTTATCTCTCGAGTATAAACACGCGCTCGAATTTCAAAACAAAAGCACGCGTCGACGTATTCCGTGCTAGAGATGGTGGGCCTTGAGGTTCGATTGGTCCCAAACTAACCAATCTATCCTGCAGCCCTCCCAAACGGCCACTGTCCTGAAGAGGCCCTCTTCACAGCAGTATCTCCTCCCCAAGGTCCACCATCGCTCACACGCAATACGTCGCTTGCTTATCTCAAGTGTCTAAGCACGCGCTCGAATTTCAAAACAAAAGCACGCGTCGACGTATTCCGTGCGAGCGATGGTGGACCTTGGGGAGGAGATACTGCTGTGAAGAGGGCCTCTTCAGGACAGTGGCCGTTTGGGAGGGCTGCAGGATAGATTGGTTAGTTTGGGACCAATCGAACCTCAAGGCCCACCATCTCTAGCACGGAATACGTCGACGCGTGCTTTTGTTTTGAAATTCGAGCGCGTGTTTATACTCGAGAGATAAGGGATCCGTCTTTAATTTGAAGGTAGGACGAAGCAGGCGGGACTACGCGCAGTCAGCGGACTACCTCTTCTCTTCCTGTGTCTTTCCACGAGGCGTATTGATGTTGGATAATACTCTGTAATTTCTAGTTCTTCAAAATTAATCAGGCTGATCAGCCAGAGCATTTCGCCAGGGTCGCGGTTTATTGTCCGGCGAGTCGGCGGTAGAGAACGGTTTCCTACAGTTTCGGATAATTTATGACTTAATTGGTTCCGCCTCGTAGCAGTCGTGAACTCAGGGTGTCGGAAAGGGGAAACAGGAATGGTATGCATTTTCTTCTTTATAGTAACTCGAAGACTGTCTCTTCTCTTCGGACCCTTTCGAACCGATACACGTGGTGTCTGTTTTCTATCTCGAAGCAACGGGTACATTGGCAGTAGAAGGACGGAGCGCGGGCTTTTGTGAAAGTGTTCGTTGCACTTCTGCGAAACACGTGTTCCGAAAATGTGTTGGCCTCTTTTTACCTAAAGCCTCTTGCCCTGGTGGGAGTTAACTCATAATGGAACCAGAGAAGTTACTTGGGGGTAGCGGAAGTTGCTTGGAAAAAATCCTGTCAGTCAGCTAGCAATCGCGTCGCAGAAATGTACACGGCCCAAGAATACTTCAGGATAAATAAAGTGATCAGTGTTAGTAGCCGTGCAGTGAAGTGAATATTCGGTACGTTGACCTGGACGCACCTGACATTGCGACCCTTAACTTTGGGTAGTGGGAATGTAAGGATACCTGGGACCAGCTGTGCACGGAGCACGTCCATCGATGACCAGGATCGGTTCGGTGACCCTGTGACACAGATTTTCAAGCTGCAGGTGAATTTCCAACAAGGGTGAGTTTTAGTTACTTTATTGATGATAATTCATTTTTAAATTTAACGCAAGCGATGGCTTATTTCCGGCGATAATTCTCTAAATTCCCGTACGATAATATTTATTCGGGCTTTTTAAACAGACTTATTCGTTACCACCAACAGTGCTGGCCGTTATTGAATTACGGATTTTTATCACAATACCGAACGCCTATCACCTTTCGTTAATTTCCTGTTACATTACCTTTTCGTGGCTACGTTATTAACAAAAGGAAATTTACGTATTCCTTATCCTCCCACTTCAAATAATTATTATTTTCGAATCTTCTAAAAAAAAACTGCGTATTCGTCTTTTTACGTTACACGTGATTTTCATCCATTTATCCTTTATTCATTATTCACTTTAAATGACGAACAAACCATGACAACATGTTCGATTTTATTTGTTACGTCTTTTTCATTTGCCATTCTACGCAAGTTTCATCGATGCATGCCGAGTTGCTTGCTCGTCGCAGTCGCAGCGCGGCTCGTAGCCACACTACCGCGGGAACTCGGCCGTCAGACTCGCGCTGTGATTGGTCGGTGCTTTTTATTAATATCTCGTTAACGAAACATCGGAGAGCATTTTCGCAAAGGAAAAAGTTGTTTGAAATCACCCCCAGAATCACCCCCTTTAAGAAAACGCAACATTTTTGGGACACCCTGTATATCCCACCTGCACTCTCCTACCCTTCTCTCTCTCCCTCTGAGCCTCCCTCTCAATCTTCCACTTCGCCCTCCTTTCTTCCTCTGTGAGGTCGTCCTCCACCCTTTCTCTTCTTCCTCTCAATTTGTTTTTTGCCTCCATTACTTTCCTCTTTTCTTCTCTTCCCTTCAGATTCACTAGCGCCATTCCCCCTCCTTCCCTTCCTGTCTTACCTACTCTCTTCACCTCCTGTATTCCCTCCACCCCCAGCCCCATCCTTTCCCAAAGCCTCCCCACTTCCACCTTCACCTCGCTTCCTTCCCCCCCAGCCCCCTTACCATCACGTTATTTCTTCTCCTCTCTCTTTCCTTCTTGTCCTGTATCACCTCTATCTTTCTCACTCTCAGTCCCCACACCCCCTCATTCCCAGATATCTCTACATCCCCCCCTCCCCCTTCCGTTCTTTTTCCCATCTCTCCACCTTCTCTATCACCTCATCCACCCTTTTCTCTCTCTCTTCCATCTTTCCCAACATTTCTACCAAACCTTCCCTCCTTCCCCTCTCCTCCCTCATCTCCTCCTCCCACCTCCTCCTCTCTCCTCTCCACTCTTCTTCCCTCCGTCTTCTCTCCTCCCTCTCCATTTCCATTTCCTCCCTATCCTTTCTTATTTCCTCCCTAAGCTCTTTCCTTTCCTCTCTGTCCCTTTTCATATCCTCTCTCATCCTCCTGATCTCTAGCATCATTTCCCTCATCATCTCTACTATTCCTTCCCCCCTCTCCTCTCCTTCTTCCCCCCCCCCCCCCCCCGCTTTTCGCCTTTCTCCGGCGACCTCCTTGTCTTCCCGCTCCTCTTAAACCCTCCCTTCCCCTCCATCTCATCCTCTATCCCCTCCTCCCTCTCCCTCTTTTTTCCATAATAGTTTTCTAAACTCCCAACACTGCTCCCTACACTACTTGTACTGTCCCTCCTCTTTTTATCCTCACCTCGTAATCCCCCCTTCCCTTTCTCACCCTCCTTTCCCTCTTCTATCCTTCCTGTGCCTGTTCACTCCCTTCCCCTGGCCTATTACCCCTTTTCACCCTCTTTGTTTTCTTCTCTCTATTCTCACCTTCTTTTCCTTCCTACCTCGCGCCTTATCTCGCCTTATCCCCCACTTGAGTTTCCCGCCTTTTCGATCCTCTGTTTTATTTTTCTCCTCTCCCGCACTGTGTCGCCACTTACCTCTCACCGCTCTTCGCTTCCTTCCCGCCTTATTTCATCTACCGGCACACCTAACCTCTAAACCTCCCCCTATCTCTGCTGTTTCTCCAGCCCACCCTACAGCCCGCCCTATCCTTATATCCCTCGCTCTTCCTCACTACCCCAACTCTCTCTCGCATCCACTCTCCAGCCCTTCCTCACCACCTCACTCGCCTTTCCGTCCCACAGTCACCCGCTCACTTTCACCCAGCATTGCCATGCTCGCGACCGGAAACGGAAGTCAATAAAAAAAAAAAAAAAAAATATTGTATATTAGTATAATTTTATATTGCAAAATAGCGATAATTGTAACGCTGAATACAAAACTCCACTACTGAAAATAGGACAGGGGGGCCAAGCTTCCCTCTTACGAAAGGTGAAGCTGTTGCGTTATCCACTGGTGTTAATCCATGTATTATATGAAGTTAGCTATAAGTCATAGAGACATCGAAGTTAGATGTAGAGCGGGATTCAAAATCCTTTTGAATTGAAGAATAGGAATAATATATAATATAGATTCGAAACGAACGAAGCATCTGAAAGGTCTTAAGCAATTATGAAACGGAGGACAAGGAAGGATTTATTGTAGAACGCGTTGTGCATCTCGAGGGTTTCTTCCCTGCTATTTTTAAACGTGTCTTTACAATGCTAGCAGCTGATGCCTGAACTCAGAAGGCGTACGAAAACCTAGGGGCGCATTCATTAGCTTTCAAGTTACCGTTAGACCAGGCGAGGATAGTAAATAGCTTAACTTTCTCCTTTGCACATCTGCGTGCCAAATTTCGTTGAGCGAGCGGCTGCGCGTGTCATAAAAGTACTTAAAACTCTGTCCTCCCTTTCAATAACTGTCGATGTCCTGTTAGGGTAAAAACTCCGGTCGAGGAAGGCTGAAAATCATAAAGCCATAAACTTTCTCCGAGTGACGTCGTCTTGACCTCGAGGGTTGCGCTTACTTACCTGCGAGATATGTATATACTGTACGTAGCCTATGTACTACCCCTATGTAATCAGAAAACGTACCTCGATCACCAGAGGAGAGTGGGAGGAAGCATGAAGAAAGGGCGAAGGACAGCCCACTAACGAAGCTAGAGGGATGACACCGTCTTGATTGGGTGAAAGGATCCGGAGAGGGAGTCCGAGGAAGACTTCAAACTTAAAGGAGTAGGGACTCGGAGGTGACAAGCGAGGCGTTATTTTTGTAAAAGGGCAGATCAAACTTGTCAGCAGAGTTGAAATAGTTTACATAGATTACATAGAAAATATACAAATAGTTTTTGAACATTTTACTTTGTGAAATCATTTCAAATACCCGCGCACTCCAACGAGCTGAATGCTTCAGCATTCCACGGGCACCAACCCGCGTTCCATTCAGATAATCACCGCCGGGACGCGCAACAAAGCATAGAGACACTATAATAAGAGTCTGGACACGAGTGATAGTCCGCCATGTTTGATCGAAATCCCACGAGAGAGAAAGAGATATACACCATTTCACTCTTGACTACTCTTAACAACTCTTACGTTTATGGCGGAAATGCATTGCGCATTTAAATAAGTATAATAAAAAAATATATATCAAATCGAACACAAGATTTAGTTTTTTACTTTATATCTTCATTATCTTGGTATAATGGACAGGTTTAAAAATCAGCGGGAATAGATGAAAAATAACGGGCCAATCAAAAACCCCGATGCACATGTTCAGATTAATAGATAGTAAAATACCGCCATAAACGTAAGAGTTGTTAAGAGTGAAATGGCGTATATCTCTTTCTCTCTCGTGTGATTTCGATCAAACATGGCGGACCAATCAAAAAGTGGCCTTCTCGTGTCCAGACTCTTATTATAGTGTCTCTAAACAAAGCAGAGTTTGTAGCGCCTCCTACCTATAAAGTGCGTACTAAACTGTGAATGTGTGAATTGGTGTGAATCTGGACGTATGTGTATGTGTATACGTGTAATGCACCGCTTACTTTAAAACCTGTCCACGGATCGTCGCGCCAGCGACACGTATGCAGCAGATAGAAGGATAAACATTGAAATTGGATATTTCTTCTTTTCATAGGAAAATAAAATATATTCAATTTCTTTGTATATCCTTCTATCTGCTGCATACGCGTCACTGACGCGACGATCCATGGTCAGACGGCCTTAGAAAAGGTAAACCAGGGAAAGTGAGGACGCCATTTGAAGGATTTCTGATCATTCCAAAATTTAATCTTTTAAATTTTATTTTAGAAATGACAGGGCTCCTTTGAATCACGTCCGTACTTCCTCCGATTTACCTTCTGAAAATATAAATATAATTAATAGTAAAAGTATAATTAAATACATAAATACATGTTAAATGATATACAAGTTCTTTATTAATTTTAAATAATATTAGTTATTACAATTATTACAATAATAATGATAATATTACAAAAGGGTATAGCCGGTTAAGATGGTCAAATGTGCCCCTGAACCAAATTCAAATCGCGATGAGTCATTCGAAAGCTTATAAAAAAATAACGATTTCTGCCAAGTTTCAACTTTGTATCTCGACCCGGGGGGTAGTAAAGGGTAAAAATAGAAAATCAGGTTTTTGGCGAATTTCTACTATACCAGGGAATGAAAAATTTTGAAAAAATTCAGAGGCATATCTGTTATCGGGACACATATTAGGGAATTATTTCAGATTTTTAAATTGAGAAATCAAGCTGTGAAAAATAAAAAACGCCAAAAAATGATGAAAAATGCCAGTTGTGTATCGAAGCAGTTGCAGAACTATAATCATATTTTTACTGTAAGTGCGTATCATTGTTACTATTGTCCTGAATTTTTTTCAGATTTTTCAATTTGGTGCGCCGCAGTTAAAAAAATTAAAAACCGATTTTTTCGTCGTTTTTTCCGTGTTAGAGTAACTTATACGTCGAATTGCTTCATGAAATAAGTGTTTTATGCGATCTTTAATGTTTATACGTACAGCAACACATCATAGGAATTAAAGAAACTGGAAAAACCGAATCATTTGAAACTATGTTATGCAGCTTACATTATAAAGTGTCTACCGTATTTTCCAACGGTGTCGGTGGCGCAGCGGTAGAGTGTCGAGCTGCTATACCGCTGCGAACTTTTTTAACATAGGTTCGAATCTCGAACTTCGAAGTCCGCTTGAGCAAAGTTTTTTCTTTTTTTTCCGTAATTATATATATTTTCTAACTATATGACAATGATCAATATTGGTTTTCAAATGATTTAAGAATGTTTGAAAAATATATTAATTTGAAATATACGTAAACATGAGTTCGGACTGCGTTTCTCTTGTCAAGTATCCTGCCAATTACGATATTATTTAACATTTCCTACATTATATTAATATGTGAAGATCGTTTTCGAATCTCTTACCTTTAACAATTATGCATGGATAGCAACAAAAATCGTGTGTGATGGTTTTAATCTTCATCGCTGTCTTCGTTAATTATTGGTGTCACGTGTTCATTGTTGAATATTTTACTAAGAATTTCTGCAGGCCTTACAATTTTTGAAAGGTACCGAGCATGCGACAAGTAATAAATTATTGCAGCTATGTGTGAACAGCACCCGACGGTTCGGTTACCATTTGCGCATTCACAACAATAGCGTTTAACTCCGGAGTAGCCTATTGAGTTTGGTGCATAATCAATGTAACATCTATAGGTTTTACTGTTAATATGTCGGGATCTTACTTCGAATTTAATAATATTATTTCTCTCTTTAAGACATCGAAGATTAATGGTGTTCTCTTTATCCATTAGTTCTGCTAAATATGAGATTGCTTGAGATAATTGATATGAACCAGTGAATAGAATTTTGAGGTCTTTCTCTGTCATTTCTGGAAAATCAAGGAGATCGTTAGATGATAGTTGATTAAATGGAATCTTACGTCTGTTCCAATGCTGGTTTTCAACTTCTACTGACAATGAATTCTCAGCAATGTTTTGAGATGACATTCTTTCTACTATTTCATCACAGAGATCTACGTCCGAATTTAAGCGCTTTCCAAACGTATTATTTAAAAAGCACGCTATTTTGCAATATAAACTAACTTTAGGCAGTAGCTTATTGTCCATTTGATGGTGAAGAAGTTTGTATTTTTGCCCTATGATGCCGTGAATTGCCTCGACTACCCAGCGAATCTTAGTGACGTGACGGGATGCATTTGATTCTGCAGTCGTTAGCTAATTACGCTTACCTTTTAACGCAGGCATGAGCACTCTGTAACCGCGCTCTTCTAAATAAGATGTTACGTCGCGAAAACCTCGATCAACAATACAAATATCCCCAGGTTTTAAAAGGGTTTGCAAACCATTTGGATCTTCCAGAGCAATTTTCATGATTTGTGCATCGTTCTGGTTTGCACAAAAAGGGCCAAGAACTTCAACCACATAGCCGTTTGTGGTGCAAATCGTGAAAGGTTTACATAAGGGTACTTTCTTTTGACCGGAATATGATTTTCGTTGATATTCATTATTAGAACTTTTCTGATGGCGAATATATGTTCCATCGAAAATCAGTGCTAACTGATCTGTGATACCATATAACTTTTTGGCAACAAGAGAGGTTTGATTTTCTATTAGAGTTTTCCGGGGAAGTGTCGCGAATCCAAAATAACTAGGTAGAATATCTTTTTCAAAAGACTTTACGACGGACCTACAAAAATCAGATACCTGTTGCTCGCGTTCTAATCCGAGAATTGCAGCTATCATACTATTTGAGTTACCAGTACGCAATTTGAACAAGAAAACAACAATAGCTTGTGTGACATCTCGCTGCTCAGAATTTCTCAAAGAAGTCATCATTTCCCGAAGCTTTATTACGTTTTCCCACGTTAAACCTGTAAATACTTTTAACCGCTCTTCAGAAAGTGTAAAATCACCTATTGTATCTTTGATACTTGAATTGTTATTAACTGAAAGGTATTCAAAATAATTTCGTAATTCTTTGGTCTCGATTATACTGCTATTTGAATGTATTCTTAAGTTTAGAACATCTTCCTGAAACAAACGGTTCTTTAATAAATGACCAGAACAGCACCGATTTCCTTTAGGAACATATAATCTTCGCAATATAAATACCTGCTTCCTGGTTTCATTCGGTACATTCACGATATTTTTCGAAATCCCACAGACGAAACAGTACCTATGAGTGGAAATAACTCTAGAAAATGGCATCTCTACGAATTCAGTAGCTACTTGTTCAACATTCCTCAAATCCATAAGAAATGATGGATCTTCTGTTGAGGAAGACGATGTAGCAACAGATTCGGATTCAGATTTTTCCGGTGAAGATTTTTCAGTTGATTTTTCGGGTGAAAGTATTTCGGCTGAGGCTGTTCTGTGCAAAGATATTGCGGCAGAAAAAACTCTGGATGAAGAGGAGAGTTCAGCCGAAGAAGAAGGTTCAGCTGATGAAGAGGGTCCAGCTGAAGAAGAGGTTTGAGCTGAAGAAGAGGTTTCCCCCGAAGTAGAGGGTCCAGCTGAAGAAGAGGTTTGAGCTGAAGAAGAGAGTTCAACTGAAGAAGAGGGTCCTGAAGAAAAAGATTCAGCTACAGAAAACACTCTGACAGAAGATTCCTCAAGTTGACGAAATTCCTGAGAATTTTCACGATTGGGGGCGGTAGTTATCGCGTTTTTGTAAATGTAAACGCGGCACCTATTGCAAAATATGTCACCAACAGTCACCACTCTTTTCAGAATTTTAGAATACTTCACTGCATCAACTTCCGTCTTGATTTTCCGTATCTGACCAGGTGATTTGCGAACCAAAATATTACACCGAATACACTTAGCATGTAAGGTTTTCCTTTCCACAAATTGTACTTTCTCCGTCGACATATTGAACACACAACCACAGATGAACACACACCGACAAAGAATACTGTTTATTTACTAAGGTAACACAAAAACTTCCGTAGAGAGTTAAAATCTAACGCGCGAAAAGCACAACCGCTCAAGACGCTAACTCGTAGCCGAATGCTCATCAACGGTCGCTTTCCTTCCCTTACCGAAGAAAACGCGTAGCGTGTGCAAAAATTAGGAAAAACCCCGAGTCCTGAAACAGGGGAGGTTTCGTCGCCTGGCAAAATCCAACGGCTACGAAACCTTCCGTGGAACTTTACGACCCTACCTGGTTGCCTTCTGCTCCGCTCGAAATTCGAAGCTACGCACGCTACAAATGTGTACAGATTGTAAAGACCACACGTTAATTAATGAATGTCACAAGTTTCGAGAGACGACGTGACCCCGTGACAGTCTGTGCAGGACTATTCTCGTGCATTCATGCATAATTGTTAAAGGTAAGAGATTCGAAAACGATCTTCACATATTAATGTAATGTAGGAAATGTTAAATAATATCGTAATTGGCAGTATACTTGACAAGAGAAACGCAGTCCGAACTCATGTTTACGTATATTTCAAATTAATATATTTTTCAAACATTCTTAAATCATTTGAAAACCAATATTGATCATTGTCATATAGTTAGAAAATATATATAATTACGGGAAAAAAAAGAAAAAACTTTGCCCAAGCGGACTTCGAAGTTCGAGATTCGAACCTATGTTAAAAAAGTTCGCAGCGGTATAGCAGCTCGACACTCTACCGCTGCGCCACCGACACCGTTGGAAAATACGGTAGACACTTTATAATGTAAGCTGCATAACATAGTTTCAAATGATTCGGTTTTTCCAGTTTCTTTAATTCCTATGATGTTTTGCTGTACGTATAAACATTAAAGATCGCATAAAACACTTATTTCATGAAGCAATTCGACGTATAAGTTACTCTAACACGGAAAAAACGACGAAAAAATCGGTTTTTAATTTTTTTAACTGCGGCGCACCAAATTGAAAAATCTGAAAAAAATTCAGGACAATAGTAACAATGATACGCACTTACAGTAAAAATATGATTATAGTTCTGCAACTGCTTCGATACACAACTGGCATTTATCATCATTTTTTGGCGTTTTTTATTTTTCACAGCTTGATTTCTCAATTTAAAAATCTGAAATAATTCCCTAATATGTGTCCCGATAACAGATATTCCTCTGAATTTTTTCAAAATTTTTCATTCCCTGGTATAGTAGAAATTCGCCAAAAACCTGATTTTCTATTTTTACCCTTTACTACCCCCCGGGTCGAGATACAAAGTTGAAACTTGGCAGAAATCGTTCTTTTTTTATAAGTTTTCGAATGACTCATCGCGATTTGAATTTGGTTCAGGGGCACATTTGACCATCTTAACCGGCTATACCCTTTATACAACTCCTAAAATATTTTACTTTATTTCCCAAATGGCTTCAATTCGTTGACTTTGTTACGTACGCAGATTTATCTTTGACTTTCTAACCCTTTCGGTTGTCTGGAATGCACGTGACCCGACGGGGTCATCGTTTCCTGCAGTGGTGTGATGCAACCAAGTTTTCCCCGAAAACCTAATATTCAATGAAAGCACTCATGCCCCCACTACTTTCTAGCCGAATTTCACCGTATAAAAAGGGCCACGAATCCACACTCGGGGGCTCATTTCACGTGTAATACGTTTAGACTAAAGAGGCTTGCAAGATTGAGAAACATTCTTCTTCAAGTATTAATTCAACTTAAGCCATACAGCTCGCAGTGTTGCTGATAGGTGTTGTAATTGTTAAACTCTTTGAGACCCCCGCATTTCTCAGTGCGTCAAAACCGAGAGGTGGACTTAGGTACCGCAACAACTAAACTCTTAAACAATTGTAAGAACCGAGCTTATTGAATATAATTTGTTATTTCTTAATCAGAGTTCTTTTATTTGAATCAATCACTATCTGAATTTCCTCTTTGAGATAAACCCACATAGATACTCCTTTACCGCTCAAGGTGTATCACATTATAAAGTTACGAGGCTAAACTAACATTCCTAGTGGCTCCCGGGAATACCAGACCCCGGTTCGTCCACGACTTCTACCTTCCTAGTGGCTCCCGGGGATACCAGACCCCGGATCGTCCACGATTTCCACCTTCCTAGCGGCTCCCGGGGATACCAGACCCCGGTTCGTCCACGACATCCAACCTCCTTATAGCGGCTCCCGGGAATACCAGACCCCGGTTCGTCCGCTACTAACAAACTCAAACAACCAAAAATCAATCCTCGGCCTCGCAGCCGCCATTCTCATTGCCCTCAGCCTCGGCTCGTAACAACTTCAATAGAATCTGTAAAATAATTAAATTGTTTACAAAATTTTTTTTTCTTTCGGTTGTTTTTACGAGGGAAAACAGCGGGAATCTTGAAAAGACGCCTAGTAGGATCCGCACTACTAGGCAGTGTCGGATTTATACCGACTAAAACCGCTAACCCCATGCGCATACCAAGCACTCATTTCCACTCCTACATGCAATATAAAAACTCAAACACTCCTGTAATATAAAAAGTCAAACACTCATGCAATATAAAAAGTTAAATACTCATGAAACAGTCCCACAGCCAAACATATATACATAATAAAAAACGCATTACACACTCATGGGTCATTCCACGCCAACTCAGACACTTTTCGGAGTAACATTTCGGATTTTGGTACAACTCGGATATGTTGTAGTCTTTAGTGATGCATAAACATATCTCGAAGGATTTTTGAAAATTTCAAAAATTGTGGATGTTACAGCTCTTTGAAATATAGTGTTTACTTTTATTCTAAAAATTGTAACTCTTGAACTAACAAACCGACAAAAATGACCTTTTGAGTGCTTGCAGTGGAGATATAAGAGTACCTAATAAAAATTATTTCACTGAAAAAAGACAAATTTTTAACCATTTATTTTGCAATTCTTGTAAACAAATGCAATTTTATAATTGAAGGCAACTTTTTAAAAAATTGAAAAAAATAGGAGGATATAGCCCTGTTTGTCCTCTTTATGGACATGTTTGGAACACGATGGAGACTTTAAAATTGGCCAAATGAAAATTATTTGAATGGAACGCTGCGTCAAGTCACACCGGTTCTACTGGCAGAGCCGTGCGGTACTCGCAGCGGCCAAGCGGCTATATCTGCTATTCTTATACAGTGTTCTCTAATATGGTAAATATTTGTAAAAAACTGAAGAAGGGAAACTTTTACTGTTTTTTATACACAACATAGTACGGTAACTCAATTTTTGGTGTTCGCAATATTTTTCTTGAAACGAGGGTGACCTTCAGTTTTTTAAATGGAATGCTATATGTTTGATTATCCAATATGAAAGCCACTGTCAAGACAAATTCAACCATATGGTATACTTTGACCTTCAAGGCTACACAAAGTTAGGAATGAAGGAAGAAATTCAATCTACTAGATAGATAGTTCGATATATTTATTTCATTCCTAGCCTTGTGTAGCCTTGAAGGTCAAAGTATACCATATGGTTGAATTTGTCTTGACAGTGGCTCTCATATTGGATAATCAAACATATAGCATTCCATTTAAAAAACTGAAGGTCACCCTCGTTTCAAGAAAAATATTGCGAACACAAAAAATTGAGTTACCGTACTATGTTGTGTATAAAAAACAGTAAAAGTTTCCCTTCTTCAGTTTTTTACAAATATTTACCATATTAGAGAACACTGTATAAGAATAGCAGATATAGCCGCTTGGCCGCTGCGAGTACCGCACGGCTCTGCCAGTAGAATCGGTGTGACTTGACGCAGCGTTCCATTCAAATAATTTTCATTTGGCCAATTTTAAAGTCTCCATCGTGTTCCAAACATGTCCATAAAGAGGACAAACAGGGCTATATCCTCCTATTTTTTTCAATTTTTTAAAAAGTTGCCTTCAATTATAAAATTGCATTTGTTTACAAGAATTGCAAAATAAATGGTTAAAAATTTGTCTTTTTTCAGTGAAATAATTTTTATTAGGTACTCTTATATCTCCACTGCAAGCACTCAAAAGGTCATTTTTGTCGGTTTGTTAGTTCAAGAGTTACAATTTTTAGAATAAAAGTAAACACTATATTTCAAAGAGCTGTAACATCCACAATTTTTGAAATTTTCAAAAATCCTTCGAGATATGTTTATGCATCACTAAAGACTACAACATATCCGAGTTGTACCAAAATCCGAAATGTTACTCCGAAAAGTGTCTGAGTTGGCGTGGAATGACCCTCATGCAACAGTCCCACAGCCAAACATATATACATAATAAAAAACGCATTACACACTCATACTGCAATCACATACATGCAAAAAGACTTAAAAGTAGATTCGAATATATATTGGGTTGGCGAATAAGTTCGTAGCGTTTTATGTTTTCTTGTATCCTAGAACGATTAGTTTTCTGTTTGCCAAAGTGTTTATATGCATTCGAAAGACCTTTTCCTGTTCTACAAAACTGTGATAATCGTTGTTTTGAATAATTTTTTTTTATATTATTTTTCAAGCTCAGAAATGGAATTTCCAGGAGACAAAAATCATGTCGATTGTTGTCTCCTGGAAATTCCATTTCTGAGCTTGAAAAATAATAAAAAATTAAATTATTCAAAACAACGATTATCACAGTTTTTTAGAACAGAAAAAGCTCTTTCGAATGCATATAAACACTTTGCCAAGCAGCAAACAAATCGTTCTAGGATACAAGAAAACATAAAACGCTACGAACTTATTCGCCAACCCAATAAAAGCACAATTAGGACTTATGTTTCCTATGTGATTTGCCATACGTCAAAGCACATAATGACAAACCAGACATTGGAATCATAGGTTCTTCGGAACAATTTAGTAGCATATTGGTGGAAGAAATACATTTTTTTAATACATGATCGACATAGTTGTCGGTCAAATACACTTTGAGATGCCCTAAAGGGCAATCGCTCAGGTTGACATCAACTGAAAGGCTTAAACAAGTTTGAATTAAAAGTTTTAAATTGCAATGTTCCGCGAATTGGTCAAAACAATGTTTACATAAAACATAAACCTCTCGCATAAATTGTTCTATTTCTTCTTTTTGTGTTAAAAAAGCTTGGCAACACGTAGAACAAGCTTGAATAAACGGTTCTAAGTAATCGAAATTGACAGTAGTAGCATCATAATTTTGCAAAATTGACTCTACTGATTCTACAGCTACTACTGGTACTGCAGTATTGGAAAAGTATGAATTTGGATTGCAAGAGGAAAATTCGAAAATCTCTTTAACATTTAGCAAATTTTCACTACAATCTGCCTCACATTTTGTCTTCCTGAGTTGGAGAACAATGAATTTATAAGCAATGACTTGTAGTATTCAGTAAATACTGAACAAGTCGGATTTGTATTTCTTCCACCATGTTGTCGTACTAGCGGGAAAAAATTTTCCAAAGGATCTTGGTTAAAATCCCTGGTTCTGAATCCTGCAAACCCAAGATCCAGCAAATACGAATTAAGAATTTTGAACCCTTTCAGGGTATGTATCCAATTCTGCAACACCGCAGGATGCTCTTTATCTCCCGCTTTGCGTTTGATAAATCGTATACTTTGGAATAAGTTTATACACTTATTCCAAATATCTGTAGCGTTGCTTTTGTCATCCAAAATGGCCCTACTATTGACACTGTCGAAAAGTGAATTTAAATTTAGAAATAAAATCGCCGTATCTATTCCCGAAGCTGACATCTTTCTGGATTTACAAGCACTTTCCGCCTCAGTAGTGCTCATAAGTTCCATAAGAGATGCAACTTTACGCAAGAAGACTTGTGTACACTATTTGACACGTATCTTCTTAATTTTACTTGGAACGACATGCTGTTCCGTAATATTAACTAAGGTTCTAAAATCACCTCTACACCGATCAATGAAATAAGTGTCCTCGAAGTGGGACCATTTTGCTGTTTTCTCTACACCGTCCAGGGTATAACGAAGATCCTTCGTTAACAAATTATTTCTGATACATTTTAATAAGTGAGGCGATCAAACAGTGGTACTATCTTTTGCTCATGTACCATGATGAGCCCCTCTTCAGCCGACTCGCAATCTCTTTTCGTGTCGAAAAGTAATTGCTTAATCGCGCGTACATTTGTTGACCCTTGATCACAAACCGAAGCAACAACTTTTAAGCGTATAAAAGTGCATTCCTGTACTATGACGCGGTGCCCCTATAAAAGGAGTACGACACTGTTTGCTTCCACGGTTTATCTCCAAATATTCCTCTTAACATAAAGACCTGAACATGGTCTGCAATGTCTCTATTACGCGAAAACCCGAAATCTACTAGTCCCTCTATAATATCGGATTTGACATTATAATGAAGCCGGGGACTAAGCTTCATTTCGTCAAATAATAAAATGCAATATCTATACCGCGAATCCTCGAAATTGTCGAGTATATTTTCGATGCTGTGGAAGACAGACTTACTAATACCGGGAGATACAATGATTTTAGTGACCAGTTTTCTTAAGGTCTCTGTACTCGGTAAGAGGAAAATATTGGAAAGGTATCGATAAACCTTTGGACTTTGCTTCAGCAGTGAAAGCGCAAAAATTTTATCATCTAAAGTGTAATTTCTACTGAACTTAGGTCGTCCCATGTTACGGACTTGTAATGCAAAAAAGTCTCGCACAGTTGATGGCAGACTTTCAATGCGTTCCGCAAAGCCACGTTTTAACAACATTTCGGTATGTTGCAAACGTTCCTTACATTCTACATGGCGGTTACGCATTTGTCTCCTTGTTTTCATCAAGGAGACAATTACGTTATACTGCCGCATCTCGTCTGGAGAAAGGCTGGACGTCCTGGTTGCACTGAACAATTTTAGCACAGATGCTAAATAATACAAAGTAAAACAATTTACGCATTCAAAAAAAAACCTGAATTTCCAGCACCCAGAAAACTGTATAAAATTTAAGGTGGTTTTATCAACACCCCATGCTCCGGGTTTTAATAAAAAACAAGCTGTTAGCACATGCTCAGCATAAAGAATATATATTAAAAGGAGGAATTGGGGAATACTAATAATCAGAGGAACTGGATTTTGGATAAAACAACCTTAAGAATAGTTTCTAATATAAAACGTCACAGTACCTTTCCTTGTCCGCAATGATTGTCCAAAGGTACCAGCAACAGCATATCCAGTATCTGTAAAATTTATTGCAAATGATTAATTCGTTAACTCGAATCTGAAGGGAAGAACTAAAATCTTCGAGTTAAAGAGGTTTTGTATGAAAATTAATAATTTGCTGATCGGAATGACATAAAGGTAGAAAAATTCAATTTGTACTACTACGCTACTATTCATTATTATTGAAAAATATCTTACCAGTATGGACCTCCATACGTTCAGCTGCTTGCTGAACCTCCAGGCGGCCAATTCCTCCACAGGGTCCATTATTATTATTATCTGTAACGAAAATTACAAATATTCATATTGTATAAACTAGTTAAATTCTAAGTTAAAAAAAAAACAAACACACGCATTCTAAATTTTATAATCTATATCTATTATATAAAAGTGAAGTTGCATACTTTGAAATGCGGTTTCTCAGAAAATATGAACTGTAGCCACAAGTGTGTTACATCACTTTGTTCGTCTTGATGAAACGAAGGTTTTAACGTTTTTATTTTCTTTAAATAATGATTTTTAAATAATATTATATAAAATTGAAGTTATGGTAGGCTATGGTAACTTCCCTACCTATAATACTATAGGTTCGGTACTATAACCGAAACCAGGTATGGCAGTATATTACCATAATTCTGTGGACTGGTTCAAGTTACAGCCTTGAAAAAGTTCACTATCGAGGCCAAGATTATTACAGGCAATTCCTCTAATGCCTTCTGACTTTCCAATTCAATTTAAACGAATTCAATTTTTGATAAAAGCAGCTTTTGCTATGACTATTAATAAAACTCAGGGGCAAACCCTTAATGTTGTCGGCGTAGATTTGAAAAATGATGTATTTTCTCATGGACAACTGTACCTATGTAGCGCTATCAAGAACAGGGGATTCCTCTAACCTTTACATACATTGCCCTGAACATGAAACCAGGAACGTGGTTTATAAAGATATTTTGTAAAATAACGTTTAAGCCCGGAATTGAAGCTATATATATAAAAGAACTAAGCGAACCGTAGCGAAACACGGGTACTTAACTAGTAAGTATATATTTGTATTTCCTTACCAATATGTACATCCAACGGTTCCCTTACTTCCGGTACCTCCTGATGGTCAACTGCATGCTGTAGCAAGCAGCTTACATCAATTGGTGCTACAAAATATTAAAATAGTTTTTAGTAAAGTAAATTATATGTAAACCATGCAAATGATTCTAGAGGTCAAAATAAGACGAAAATCAAGAATAACGATTTCGCGTTTGAGCTTCCATTTTGCAGTAATAATGGGTTAAATTTAAATTTCTGTCTCCTAAACTAGTAGTCGGAGGACTCTGGGCTTTTGTAGTTACATTGTCGACTAGCAATAGAACAAAAAAGTATTCATACATTTTTATGTATCTCTTCGGGTTTAACATTTATAAAACTTTTAAAATCCGAGATGTCGGTAAGGAATGAATCTTGAATATTATAAACTTTATAAATGTTAAACCCTAAGAGATACAGAAAAATGTATCAATACTTTTTTGTTCTATTGCTAGTCGATAATGTAACTATAGAAGCGCAGTGTCCTCCGACTATTAGTTCAGGAGATAGAAATTTAACTTTAAACCATTATTACTTCAAAATGAAGGCCCAAACGCGAAATCGTTATTCTTAATTTTTGTCTTATTTTCACCTCTAGAATCACCCCTTACAATATTTTCAGCACGTTTTAAGAAACGTACACTCTATATATTAAACATACCTAGAAGTTGAAGCGTTGGGACAGCAGTCTTACATAGTTTTCTCTGTAACTTGTAGATGCCTAAGAAGTGTGCATCGCAGATCTTCTTGTTGCGAAGAGATTGGTGCATTAACAATGGATTGCCGCAAGCAGCAATCCATTTTAAACACCTCTCTAGGTCTTTAAGAATATCGGGAAATGTCCTCAGTAGTGCATTTCCCGATTCGCAACCTTTTACTTCGCACTTCTTAGGCCCGGACATAATCTGAAACTTAAATTAATGGAATTAATAAAAAAACTTACACTATCTCAAAGACGCTATATTACAAAAATTACTTAACTCATGAGGAAGAGTGTATGTTGAGACTGAGGAGAATGGAATTAAGACAGGACAAAAAAGAGAGGGAGGAGAGAAGGAATAACGTAGTAGTAAGGGGGATGGGGGGGGGGGGGAGAAGAGGTAGAAAAAGAAGTGAAGAAGTTGTGGGCGAGAATGGGAATGGAGGATGAAGGAATAAGGGAGGTGAGAAGGGTAGGGAGAACGGGAAAAGAAGGGAGAGGACTGGTTTTGGTGAAGTTGGCGGGGAGGGAGGAGAAGAGAAAAGTGATGGAGGCGAGGAGAAAACTGAAGGGCAGGAGGGAAAGGATAGATGACGACTTAACGGAGGAAGAAAGGAGGGCAAGGTGGAAGGTAGAAAGAGAGGCGGAGAAGGAAAGGGAAGGGGGGAAAAAGGTGCAAGTTGGATATTTGAAAATGTGGGTAAACGGGAAGATGAGAAGGTGGGACGAATTATGGGAAAGGTGGTGTGATGAACAGGGAAACGAATGTTAAGGGAAAGGGGGGAGAAGGAGGGGAGGTTGGGAGGGGAAATAAAAGAAGGAAAAGGGAGGTATAAGGTCGCATTTTGGAATGTGGCGGGGATGAGAAATAAAGACGAGGAATTTTGGAAGGGTTTAGAGGAATGGGAGGTGGTAGTGATGAGTGAAACATGGGTAAAGGAGAGGGAATGGGAGTATGTAAGGGGCAGACTGCCAAAGGATTATGTGTGGGAAAAACAGTGGGCCAGGAGGGAAAGCAAGAAAGGAAGAGCGATAGGGGGAATGATAATGGGGGTGAAAAGGGGAATCGAAATAGGGCAGGGGGAAGGAGGGGGAGGGGAAGGGGTAATGGTGAGGAAAGTGAAATTGGGGGGGGGGGGAATGGTGGAGAGTTATAGGGATATATGTAAATAAGGACTTGCAAAGGAAGTTGGAGGAACTGGGGGAGTGGATAGAGGAGAGAGAGGAGGGAGTGAGAGTAGTAATTGGAGGAGACTTTAATGCGAGAACAGGGAGGGAAGGGGTAAGGATATGGGGGGAGGTAGAAGAGGAGGGGGGAGCAGGGGGGAGCAGGAGGTCGAAGGATGGGGTGGTAAATGGAGAGGGGAGGAGATTATGTAGATATTTGGGGGAGAGGGGGTGGGGAATTATGAACGGAAATGTAGAGGGGGATGAGGAGGGAGAATGGACATATACAGGAGGGAGGGGGAATTCGGTTATAGATTTTGTAGTGGGGAATGAGGAAACAAGGGAGAGGGTAGAAAGGATGGAGGTGGCGGAGAGAATTGATTCAGATCACCATCCGGTAGTAGTATGGCTGAGGGGGGAAATGGAGGAGAAGGGGGAGAGGAGGAAGAAGGGGGTGGGGAAGAGAGGGGGGAGAGGAAACTGGACGGCGGAGGGAAGGGAGGAATTTGCAAGGAAGTTTGGTAAAAGAGACGGGGGAGGGAGAGGAATAGAGGAGGAATGGGCAGAGCTGAAGGAAAGAGTGAAAGGAGCAATGGGGAAGGCAGAGGAAGGAGGGCAGAGGGGAAACAAGAGGGGATGGTGGGACAGAGAGTGCAGAGAGGAGAAGGGGAGGGTGAGGAGAGAGCTTAGGAGGTGGAGAAGGGAAGGGGGGGATGGGAAGGATTATAAGGAGGGGAAAAAGGAATACAGGAGGATATGTGAGGAAAAGAAGAAAAAGGAGGTGGGTAGGTGGCAGAAGGAGGTGGAGGGGATAAGAACGGAGGAACAGGTTTGGAAGGTGGTAAATAGGGAGAGAAAAAGGAGAAGGGGGGTAAATGAGGAGATAAAAATAGAGGAATGGGACGAGTACTTCAGGGAGTTGTTAGGGGGGGGGGGGTGGAGTGGAGGGTGAGAAAGGGGGCAGTAACAGAGAGGGGTGAGGATGAGGAAGGGGATATAGAAAAGGAGGAGATAAAAAGGGTAGTGAGGGGGTTGAAGGATGGGAAGGCGATGGGAGGGGACGGAATACCCAATGAAGTGTGGAAGTATGGGGGGGTAGAGGTGGAAGAATGGTTGGGGGAGGTCTGTAATAGGGTGTGGAAGGGGGAGGGTTGGTTGGAGGATTGGAGAGTAGGAGTGGTGGTGCCGGTGGTGAAGAAGGGGGTGGGGAAAAAAGTAGAAGAGTACAGAGGAGTGACGCTGACACAGACTGCATATAAGGTATATGCGTCTGTGTTAGCTGAAAGGTTGAGGAAAGAGGTAGAGGAGAAGGGGATCCTACCACCAAGTCAGGCGGGGTTCAGGAGGGGGATGGGATGTATAGATAGCATATACGTGTTGAACTATCTCATCAACAGACAGGTGGAAAGAAAAGGGGGGAAGCTGGTAGTGCTGTTCCTGGACATGAAGGCAGCATTTGATTCAGTGGACCGGGAGGTGTTAATTAGGGCAATGAGGGAGAGAGGAGTGAGGGAGGGGTTAGTGGGAAGGTGTGAGGAGGTGCTGAGGGAGACGGTAAGTAGGGTAAGGGCGGGAGGGGAGGAAGGGAAGGACTTCTGGACGGCAAGGGGGGTGAGGCAGGGGTGTCCGTTAAGCCCCAGCCTATTCACCCTGCTGCTGGCAGACTTAGACGAGGAGTTGGAAAAAGGGGGGTGGGGAGGGGTGAAGGTGGGGGGCAAAAAAATATATACATTGGCATATGCTGATGATATTGCGGTGCTGGCGGAGGACGAGGAGGGGATGAGAGGGATGATGGGAAAGATGGAGAGTTACCTGGATAAGAAGGGGCTGCAGGTGAACGTGGGGAAAACAAAGATGATGAGGTGTAGAAAGGGGGGAGGGAGGTGGAAGAAGGTGACGTGGAGGTGGAAGGGAAAGGTGGTGGAGGAGGTAAAGGAATTTAAATATTTGGGGTACACGCTGATGAGGAATGGGGGGCAGGAGGCACACGTAGGGGAAAGGGTAAGGAAGGGGGCAGCAGTGATGGGTCAGGTGTGGGGGATAGGGAAGAGACGGTTTGGGAACGATTGGGAGAGGAGAGTATGGCTCTTCGAGAAGTTGGTGTGGGCTACAGTTAGCTATGGAGTGGAGATATGGGGGTGGAAGGGTAGGGACAGAGTTGAGGGACTGCAAGAAAGGTTTTTGAAGTGGGTGTTGGGGGTGGAAAGGTGTACCCCAGGATATATGGTAAGGGAGGAGATGCAGAGGGAGATGTTAAGAGGGAAGGCGGGGATGAGGGCATGGGGGTATGAAAGGAAGCTGGAGGAGGGGGGTGGGGGGGAACTGGCAAGGAGGTGTTGGGAGGAGATTAAGGGAAGGGCGAAGTGGGGGAAAGTGTTGGGAGGGTGGGAAAAGGAAAGGAAGGAGTACTATGAGGAAAGGGGGTGGACTATAGAGGAGATAGAAAGAGCGAGGGGAGGGGGGGAGCTGAGGGGGGAAGAATTGGTGAGTAGGGAAAGAAGAATGCAGGAGGAGGAAAGGTGGAAAAGAATTAGCGAGTCAGAATTCAACAGGTGGTACAGGGTGGTGAAGGGGAAAGGGGTGCCAGGATACCTGAAGAAGGGATGGGGGGAAAGCAGGTGGCAAAGGGTGGCGAAATTTAGACTGGGGAATGGGATGCGGGGAGGGAAATATTGGGAGGAGGAAGAAAAGAGGAAGTGCAGGGTATGCGGGTGGAAAGACGAAACGTGGGAGCATGTTTGGGAGGAGTGTATGGGTTGGCAGGAAGGTGGGTGGCAGGAGAGGGTAGGGGAGGTACTGGATGACGAGGGTGGGGGGGGAGAAGTGGATGAGGAGTGTGGAAGAAAGGAGAGGGGAAGGAGTGGAGGAATGGGTGAGGAAGGAATGAGAGTGAGTGGCGGCGTGCGGAAGCGGAGGTCAAAGGATAGGGAAGGGGGGTGAGGGAGGCGTACGTGACGGAGGAGAGCGGGCGAGCGGGCGAGCGAGGGAGCGAGAAAGAGGGTATAGGATAAGAGATAGATGTAAGGAATAGAATAAGGTTTAGGTTAAGGTCAAATGTACAGAGGGAAAAAAGGATTGTAATCCCCAAGGGGAAACAAATAAACAAGATTATAAGATTATATACTTAACTCATGCGATGACAGATCCACGTGGGTTAGCCGTCGTCGTGTCCGCGCCAATTTGAAACAATTAAAAATGGCGACGGTCGTCATGGTAACTGATGGTAACATTTCACCAACGTCGAAAGGTAGTGTGTCGTGCTCACTGATACACCTAGGTATGTGTGTGTGATGTACCTAGCGCCTCCTACCTATAAAGTGCGTACTAAACGGGAACTTCGGCCAATGAATGACGGCTTGGTCCCCCTGGGCACCAACTAAAATAGACGATTCGCCAATTATATTTTGGAATCAAACAGATTCACTGCTCAGCAAATTAGCCAAGAAATATTTATCAGTGATTGCGACGTCCGTTCCGTCGGAACGATTATTTTCTAAAGCGGGTAGGATTATGATCGAAGCAAGGAATCGGTTAAATAGTGCGCACTTGCAACATTTATTGTTTCTGGGCTCACTATCCTACGAAGATTGGAATTTCAATGCAAATGTATAAATGAATAAATTATTTTTTTGTATATATAATACTTTTTTTTGTGTCCCCTTGGGGATTACAATTCATCTCCCTCCTCCTCTTACAATTATTCCTTACTCTACTTTAACCTAAAACCGCTCTTACAATCTACCTTAAAATTAACTTATTACACCTATTCGCCCGCTCGCTCGCACCCTCCGCCACGCACGCATCCTCGCTCCCCCCTTCCTTCCCTTTTGACCCCCGCTTCCGCTCGCCGCATTTCACTCTCATTCCTTTCTCATTCATTCTTTCACTCACCCCCCTCTCCACTCTTCTCATCCACTCCTCTCCCCCTCCCTCGTCATCCATTACCTCTCCCACTACTTCCTGCCACCCCCTCCCATCTCCCTATACTCTCCTCCCACTCGTGCTCCCACGTCTCTTCCCCCCATGCACAAACCCTACATTTCCTCTTCTCCGCTTCCTCCCAGTACCTACCTCCCCTCATCTCGCACCCCAATCTAAACCTCGCCATCCTCCTCCACCTACTTTCCCCCCAGCCCTTCTTTAAATAGCCCGGCACCCCTACCCCCTTTATCGCTCCATACCACCTATTATACCTTGAAGCTCTAATCTTTTCCCATCTCTCCTTCATCTGCAGATTCTTTTCCCTACTTACTAACTCCTCTCCCCTCATTTCTCCCATTTCCCTTATTCTTTCTATCCCCTCCACCGTCCACCCCCTCTCCTCAAAGAAACCTCTCCTTTCATCTTCCCACCCCCCCAGCACTTTACCCCTCTTTGCCCTACCCTTGATCTCCTCCCAGCACATCCTCGCTAATTCCCCTCCGTGCCCTTCCTCCAACTTCCTCTCATAACCCCATGCCCTTAATCCCGCCCTACCGTTCAGCCTATCCCTCTGCAGCTCCTCCCTCACCATATATCCCGGGGTACACCAGTCCACCCCCAAAACCCATCTCAGGTACCTTTCGTGTACCCCCTCCATCCTTTCCCTAACCTTCCACCCCCAAATCTCTACACCATAACTCATGGCCGCCCATACCAACTTGTCAAACAACCAAATTCTCTTCCCCCAGTCTTTCCCAAACCTCCTTTTCCCAATCCCCCATACCCTCCCCATCACTGCCGCCGCCTTCCTCACCCTCTCCTCCACATGAGCCTCCTGCCCCCCACTCCCCATCAACGTATACCCCAGGTATTTAAACTTTTTAACTTCCTCCACCTCCTTTCCCTTCCATCTCCACATAACCTTCCTCCATCTACCCCCCCCCCCCTTCCTACACCTCATAATTTTTGACTTTCCCACGTTCACTCGCAACCCTTTTCCATCCATATACCGCTCCAGCTTCCCCATCATACCTTTCATTCCCTCCTCATCCTCTGCTATCACCGCCACGTCGTCCGCATACGCCAGGGTGTACACTTTCCTCCCCCCCAATCTCACCCCTCCCCACCCTCCTTTTTCCAACTCCTCATCCAAGTCCGCCAGCAACAGGGTAAACATACTTGGGCTTAGGGGGCAACCCTGCCTCACCCCCCTCGCCGTCCAAAACTCGTTCCCTTCCTCCTCTCCCACCCTCACCCTACACACTGTTTCTTTTAATATCTCCCCACACCTTTCCACTAGCCCTTCTCTCACGCCCCTCTTCCTCATCGCTCCTACCAAAACCTCCATATCCACCGAGTCAAAGGCCGCCTTCAGGTCCATGAAGAAGATCACCATCTTCCTTCCTTTCCTGGTCACCTGCCTGTTAATCAGGTGATTCAGGACATAGATGTTGTCTATACAACCTAACCCTCTTCTGAAGCCGGCCTGACTCGGCGGCAACAATCTTTTCCCTTCCACCTCCTGCCTTAATCTTTCCGCAAGCACCGATGCATAAATCTTATATGCCGTCTGCGTAAGAGTAATCCCCCGATAGTCCTCTACCTTCTTCCCGACCCCTTTCTTAACTACCGGCACTACAATTCCTTCCCTCCACTCCTCCACCCATCCTTCCCCCTTCCAAACCCTGCTACATATTTCCCATAACCAATCCTCCACCTCCGCCCCCCCCCAAACTTCCACACCTCATTAGTTATGCCGTCACCTCCTCCCGCCTTTCCTTCCTTCAGCCCCCTTACCACCCTTCTTATCTCCTCCTTACTTAACTCCTCCTCCCCATCCTCACCCCTCTTTCTTTCCCCCCCTTTCCTCACCCTCCACTCCACTCCACCCAACACCTCCCTAAAATAGCCTTCCCACTCTTCCATTTTTATCCCCTTCTCCACTCTCCCCCTCCTTTTTCTCTCTCTATTCACCACTTTCCATACTTGTCCTTCTGACTTAAACCCCTCAACCACCTTCTCCCACTTTTCCACCTCCTTCCTCTTCTTCCCCTCACACATTATCTTATACTCCTTCTTCTTCTCCCTATATTCTTTCCCCTCTCCTCCCTCTCTTCTCCATCTTCTCAGCTCCTTCCTGACCTTACTTTTTTCCTCCCTACATTCTTTGTCCCACCATCCCTCTTTTCCAACCTTCCCCCCCCCCTCCCTCACCATCCCAATCGCCCCTTTTACCCTTTCCTTCAGTTCTTTCCATTCCTCCTGTATATCTCTTTCCCTCCCCTCTCTCTTTCCAAACCTTCGTACAAACTCCTCCATCCCCTCTGCTGTCCAATTCCCCCTTCCAACCCACTTTCCCGCACCCTTTCTCCCGCTCCTTTCCCCTTCCCTATCTTTTCCCCTCAACCACACCACCACCGGGTGATGGTCTGAATCCACCCTCTCCCCTACCTCAAGCCGCTCCACTCCTTCCCTCGTGTCCTCGTTCCCTATGACATAGTCAATGACTGAGTTTCCTCTCCCTCCTGTATACGTCCACTCCCCCTCCTCATCCCCCTCCAAGCTTCCATTTAGTATTCCCCATCCCCTCTCTTCTAGATATTTGCACAGTTTCTTCCCCTCCCCGTTCACCTCCCAATCCTTCGATCTCCTTGTTCCTAGTCCTTTTTCCTCCCCGTCCTCCTCTCCCGTAATTTCCCCCCCTTCTCTTCCTGTCCTTGCATTAAAGCCCCGCCCTATCACCACCTTTACTCCCTCCTCCCTTCCCTCCACCCACTCCTCTATTTCCTCCAGTTTCCTCTGCAGGTCTTTGTTCACATATACTCCCACCACCCTCCACCATTCTCCCCCCATCTTCACCATCTTCATCATTATCCCCTCTCTTTCCCCTACTTCTTCGCCCCTTGTTTCTATTCCCTTTCTTATCCCCATTAACATTCCCCCTATTGCCCTTCCCTTTTTATTTTCCCTCCTAGCCCATTGCTTTCCCCACACGTACCCCTTTGGCAACCTATTCCTTACAAACTCCCAATCCCTTTCCTCCATCCAAGTCTCACACAACACTATCACCTCCCACTCCTCCAGGCCTTTCCAAAAGTCCCCATCTTTATTCTTTAATCCCGCCACATTCCAAAAAGCCACCTTATAACCTCCTCCGCCGTCCACCCCCTCCCAATCCTTCATCCCCTCCCTTCTCCCCCCTTCACCCACCCTTCGTTTCCCTGTTCGTCTATCCATTTCTCATATACCTCATCCCATCTCTTCATCCTCCCGTTCACCCACATCTTCATATACCCAATGCGTACATTCTTCCCGCTCTCCCTTTCTCTCTCCGCCTCCCTTTCTATTTTCCACCTTCCCCTCCTCTCCTCCTCCGTAAGATCGTCATAAATCCTCTCTTTTCCGCCCTTCATATTTTTTCTAGCTTCCATCACTTTCCTTTTTTCTTCCCTCCCCGCCATTTTCACCAGCACCATTCCGCTACCTCCCCTTCCCACTTTACCTATCTTTACCACCTCTTTTATGTCTCCCCTCTCTAAACCCATCCTAGCCCATAGCTTCTGTATCTCCTCTCCGACCTCTCTTCCTTCTGTCACCACCCCCCTTACCACTACATTGTTCCTTCTGCCCTCTCTTTCCTTTTTATCCTGCATCACCTCTATTCTTCTCATCCTAAGACCCCATTCCTCCATTTGTCCTTCCTCCACCCCAGCCCTCCTATCTCCCCTTCCTCCTTCTTCTTCCTCTCCTTTTCCTTTTCCCCCGGTGATCTCATCGTTTTCCCACACCTTTTGAAACTCCCCCTTCCCTCTTCGTACTCTATCTCCTCCTCTCTCTCCCTCTTTTTCCCCCATAAGCTATCCAAACTCCCTGCGCTACTCCCTACACTACCGCCACTGTCCTTTCTACATCTTTCTTCACTCCTCTGCTTTCCTTTTCCTTTTTCTCCCCCTTTCCCACCAACTCCCGCCTCTTCCCCTCCCTCTCTAACCGTTCTCCTCACCGCCCCACTTGTCGTACCAACCTTCCCTTTATCCATTTCTTATCTCCTTTTGCCCCGTTCAAATTCTCCCGCCTTTTCTCCAAATCTCGTAATTCTTCTCCTCACCCACAGATGTCTCCCCTTGCCTTTCTGCTGCCTCTTTCCCGCCAAGTTTCACCTACTTCTGTCACTTAACCTCCAAACCTTTTACCTTCTATTCTCCTGTCACACTCTATCCCAGCCCTCTTCCCTTTATCCCTAACCCTTTCTCACTTCACTCTCACCTTCCCCACACCCACTTCAACCACTCCTCTTCCTCCTAACCAGACTTTCCTTATCTTTCCAAAACCGCTCACTCTCACGCCACTCACACACTCGCGACCGGAAACGGAAGTTTTTTTGTATATTAATATTTTCATTTTTGGATTCCATTTCTAATTTAATTAGCAATGTCAATAATAATATGTCAGTTGCATCGACACCATATGCATCGATTGGAATGACTATTCGTATTGATTTCATGAGTATCCTAGACATTGAATTATATTAATTAATATTGTGCATGTTGTGTGAAAAAAGGTCATGAAAGGGGGGTAGGAATATATGAGCCGATACGTACGTATCGATATTGGATATATCGATACTTCGTCTCCGATATATCAGTTGTATCGATACTTGGACTGTCAATACGTATCGATACGAAATATCGATACATGTGGGGCTGTATCGCCATCACTACGCAGAACCACTTTGCTCGGAGTCAGTGATGCCAGAATCGTGGGACGCGGGACCAAAAGCTTACCCCCACTATCACCTACCGTCGTCTCCCACTATGCCCTACCGGCGTCCCCCACTTTCTTCCCACCGCACTGCACACAAGCATATTTTTACTCCTGTCCGTGTGAGCTGCCTATCGAACTGCCGAGCACACAGACAGGGGTAGGGATATGCTTGTGTGCAGGGCGATGGTAAGAAAGTGGGAGACGACGCACGGTAGGCCATAGTGGGAGAGGACGGTAGGTCATAGTGGGGGTAAGCGTTTGGTCCCGCGTCCCACGATTCTGGCATCACTGCTCGGAGTCGCGCGTTCGCGTTTAAATAAATTAACACTTTAATTATGCAACTATATGATATTTTTATATTCTTAATTGTTTTATTATAACTCTTGTCTACTTAAGAAATGGAAATATGAATTGTAACTATTGTAACTGAGCTCAGGAATAAACGTGTTAACGCTAGTACAGGCAAGATTGGTCTGACGATCTCTTGATTTGTTATTTTTCGTTTCTACGGCAAAAAGTGACAAAAGCTAATACATCGAGCGGCTTCCTTATATGCCATGCATAAGTCGAAATTCAAACATGTTGGCTTCGCATTGATTAAATCTATGAGGTGTACAGAAATTATAGATTACAATATAACAACCCAACGCATCCTAATGAACATAAACTAAACTTAATTATAATGTCTTCAAATATACAATTCGCATTTTTATTTAAGAAAGCGTCAAATTTAAACTTTAGCTAATTATCATGGCAGACAACCTCGTAGCAGAAGCTCCCAAATCTTTCTATAGTGAAAACGCATTGTTACCAACTCGAGGTTGCGCGGTACGCAAGACTGGAATAGATTTATATATCTGGGCGAAGACAATTGGTTTTGTACACTCGGCTCAAACGATTGTAGCCGATCGAGTTTCGATTGCATTCGAGCTTACTAGGGCTGACTTTTTTGTATCGCTAACCTTCTACAGTATTTCATGAATATGGTGAGACGGGAACCTGTAGCTTGGCAGTGCTCTCACCATATTCATGAAATACTGTAGAATGTTAGCGATGCAAAAAAGTCAGCCTTAGTAAGCTCGAATGCAATCGAATCTCGATCGGCCACAATCGTTTGAGCCGAGTGTACAAGTGGTTGTAATTTAATTATATTATTTCTTAACCCTAGTTCGACTGACGAATTTTAGAACTTATTTAGGCTGACGGAGTCACCCGGGTGACTAATTTTATATGTACATACCTGCACGAATAACGTATGTAAGCATAATTACAAGTGACATTGCTCAGAACACGTGTAGGAGGAAGGAGAATCACTTTGCTAGGAGTAGTGTTTATTAAATAACAGTAAGTAAAGAATATGTAGGTACGCGGTAGGTGGCGATTCGCGATTACTTCTGCGACGAGTGACGCGTCGCCCGGCTACTTTTCGGAACGTGGCAACGTCGATCGTCGATCGAAAAAACATCGTCTTGCCGCGATCTACTGTGTCTCTTTTGCCCTAGTAATTTTTGTATGACTAATTATCAATAAAAAATTTTTACGTACATTCTTATTTTCTATACATTTTCTAAAAGTCACCCGGGTGTTTGCGATAGCCGAAATGAGAATAAAACATTTCAACAGGTAAAACAGGGTTTGGAGAACCCCGGCGTGGCACCACACCTACAGGGGCGGTGGTAATGAGTGCGTGAATTAATGCTGGCGCCAAGCCAGTCACGTGGCGACATCGCGCAACGAATGTAACGTCACAGGTGGACCCTGTGCCACGTAAAAAGTGTGCTTCGGAGGACCCCGGCATGGCACTTCCAAATTTCAGGCAAGGGTCCACCGGCCACCGCTGCTATTGGTCAGAAGGAAACACCTACAGGGAGCGGTGGTAATGTGTGCGTAAGACGCACGATGGGAGGCGAACCGACACCACGGCCAATCAGCGTCGCCGGGGAAATAGATTGTCGACGCTGATTGGCCGGCGTGTCACTCGCTTGGCGCTGGCGTCGGTTCGTCTCCAATCGTAGCGTGTCACGCACACATTACCACCGCTTCTGTAGGTGTTCCACCTCCATCACGTGATACTGCGTGAATTATGGCGGTAACATTCAAGAATATAAGATCCTTTACGTCTCTGTTTCTATTAAAATTAATTTAAATATATGTAACATCGGTGGCAGGTAACAGAAAACACAAAATAATAATGAAAACATTATGTATTTATGTATAGTATAACGTAAATATGTAAGGAACATAAATATGTACAGAAAATATAATATAAATATGTACAGAAAATATAATATAAATATGTACAGAAAATATAATATAAATATGTAGAGAAAATATAATATAAATATGTGCAGAAAATATAATATAAATATGTACAGAAAATATAATTAATTACAATTTTCATCGTCCGCAAGTAGATTTTCTAGGAATTCTATGGGTATTTCCGTATTGTCGTACATACTATTATTGAATAACTGGATCATGTCATCAGTAATTTCATAATTATAACATGTTGCTTTCTGATTTGACATGTTCAGTTTGATTCTTGTAAAAGCAGTTAGAGTTTCTGGTTGTAATCTATTTCTACCTTTATTTTTGATTTTAGTGACGATGGAAAAATATCGTTCGATATCTGCATTAGAATGCGGCAAACATAAGCACAACTGTGCTAGTTTTGATATATTTTCATATAAATATGTGTCTGCAACGGAAATAGTACTCGTTTTGTGCCAGAACTGAGGTAAACTCATATTATTTATATCTTCTTTTGACGTCGTCAAATAAGCTGACGGCCAATTACTCCAGTCATTTATAGTACCACAGAATCAAATGTTGTACTAAATTTTTCTAAAACACAATTCAACTGGCCATCCTTATGATTGGTTATACAGGGTGTCCCAGGGAAGAGTGGACAGCGGGATATCTCCTAAAGTATTGGGGATAAAAAAATGAAAAAAATATGGGATTGCGTGGTTCGAGGGGCCCGATTTATTAGCGCGGACGAATTTTTTTTTCGATTATTATTGTAAAAGATACGATGGTCAAGTTCGGTTTTTTAAATGGAACTATTTTTTCTAAGGAGCTGAGTTGATAGTGTGTTCCAAGACAAATTCAATGAGCATTAATGTATACACTTGATTTCTACTGGTTTTTGAGATATTGAGCTTGCAAATTCACTGATTTTCACTAGAAGAAAACCCGCCGGAATAGCAAGGACAGTGGACAGTCTTGCTAACGCCACGGGTTGCCTTGCCTGTTGAAACCGATACCTACCTGCTAAAGGTCTACGCCAGAAATGGCAGGCCCAAAGGCTGGACAATTCTTTTCCGCCAGAAATGCTACTTAGGTAGGTACATCTGCGGTATCGAGAAGCGCACCGTTACTTTTATTTCGCACTTGCTTCTACGCTCGGATAGCCGGTTCTTCTTGGAGGGATGCAAGCTCGATTGGTTAGGTTAGGAGGTGTGAAAGTTGCTAGACTAAATTTCAACTATAAGGAGTAGATTGTATTAGAACCAATCGGATTTGCATCCTTCACAAACGGCTGCTCTCTTGAAGAGGCCCTCTTCACAGCAATGCCTCCTCCCCAATGCCCACCTTCTCTCGCATGGAATACGTCAACGCATGCTTTTCTTTTAATATTGAAGCTCGTGTTTATACTCGAGAGGACCACGCGTCGACAGCGGGCTACCCCTTTTCTTCCTGTGTCTTTCCACGAGGAGTATCGACGGTGGAGTGTAGGAGCGTAGATGTCGGGACGCCAGTTATTAAATTCAGGAGACGATAGAAACACTTTATTACAAAACACACATGTGCTATAATAAATGATCGAACTTGCGCCCCACTTCGCGCAAACCGATTACAGGGTGATTGGCTCGGTACGCCTAATCCGCCTCGCAACCGTGACGAGGTCAAGCCAAAAGGTATGAATCCTGGGTCCTTTTTCCGAAGAAAGCCATAAAATTCGATGGGCACTGCGGGGTGTTGTCGTCCCAGCCACGGGATGAAATGCAGAATTACCCTGTTTCTGTTTCAGAAATAAAATAATTCTTTATTCTTTATCGTATGGATATGGATGTGTCGCCAATGGATTCCTTGTGGTTTTCCGATGAAAATCATGCCAAATGTCGTGCAAATCGGACTACTTTTACATAGGGAATACAAATAGCTTGTGTCAAAGTAGGCCGATTTGCATGATGTTTGGTATGATTTTAATCGATGGAACGCCAGGAATCCATCGGCGTCACTTCCCCTTCGATACGATAAAGAATAAAGAATTATTTTATTTCTGAAACAGATGTCACCCCTTGACTACGAGGCGCCGACAGAGTTTGCAAGTCCACTGTCCTTGCTATTCCGGCGGGTTTTCTTCTAGTGAAAATCAGTGAATTTGCAAGCTCAATATCTCAAAAACCAGTGGAAATCAAGTGTATACATTAATGTTCATTGAATTTGTCTTGGAACGCACTATCAACTCAGCTCTTCAGAAAAAATAGTTCCATTTAAAAAACCGAATTTGACCATCGTATCTTTTACAATAATAATCGAAAAAAAAATTCGTCCGCGCTAATAAATCGGCCCTCTCGAACCATGCAATCCCATATTTTTTTCATTTTTTTTATCCCCAATACTTTAGGAGATATCCCGCTGTCCACTCTTCCCTGGGACACCCTGTATATGCAGCTGTTTCCGGGTTTAAAAAATCTAGTGCCTTTAAAAATGCGTCATCGAATGGAACTCTATTGACAATCTTTTGGTAGCTAGTTTGGTAACATTTCTTGATGTTTCTAAAAAATTGTACCATGTCTTCGTTCTCTTCCCAATTATCAATTGTTAATTCATGCAGTGTATCCATACATTTTCCCCCAGTAAAAATTGTTGTCAGTGGTTTTAAATTTTCTTCATTATAAATGTCAATTTTGTGCATATTTGATACACCTATCTTATCATGTTTTATGAAATTAGCTGCCAATGAAGCTAACAGTTGGTTACATTCAGGAAGTAGGCGGTGAACTAAGACTCCCGAGCTTTGAAATAATTTGTTCGCAATAGTAAAACCTGTTAAATAATAATCTATAAATTCTAAATATGCCTTCGTAAAAGGAGAATTCATATTTAATAATAATTTTTCTGCAACAGATTCATTCTCTGCTGCTGCCTCCGCAATCACAACAAATAAAACTGTCCATTGTTCTAACACTCTTTGTATGCATGCAGCTAGTGCTAGCCATCTAGTTGTCAATGGCTGTTTAAGTTTCCGCTTTGGAACCTTCATAAATTCTTGCGTACCTTCCAACATACACAGTCGTTTGGGACTTTGCGAGAAGTATGAATAAAGGTTCTGCAGAAAATTCACAATGTCCTTTGGCAAGCAATCGCACGCGTGGCGTGCAGCCAAATGTAATGAGTGGCAAATGGATGGTAGGACATAAATGTCGTCATTGGCTGCTAGTATACGAGATGTCACTGAATTATACGCTCCCACCATCACATTGGCATTATCCACGCACACGCCAACCATGTTGCTTATAGACAAATTAAACTTGTCCAAAGACTGTTTAAAATGGTAATATAAGTTTTCTGCTGTAGCTTCATTAATCCTAATTAAATCTAATAAATCTGTACATATCTGTTCTTTGTCAACGTAACGAATTAAGAAGCAACGAAGTTTCATATTGGACACATCTGTGGTTTCGTCGATCAAAACTGAAAAATATTTGCCCTGTATTTTCTTTATAGTTTTTTAAATAATGGACTTGTTAATTACATTGAGGCTAATGGCTTTCATTTTCTTCCCACTTAGAGACATGCGTTTCAGAACATTAGGATTTTCGAATACCTTCTGTGAGTGTTCAACCCCAGACAGCACACAGACATCTCATAGACATCTTACAGATGTCTGGAGTCAGACGTTCAGACATCTTTTAGACGTCTGTGAAAGTCGTTTTCACGTCTTATACAGGTCTTCTGCAAGTCTTATGTCACAAATCAAGACATCTGGAAGACGTCTTACAGACATCTTGCAGACATCTTTAAGATGCCTTTTCCGCTGTCTTTAAAGACGTCTTTTTACAGATGGCTTTAAGATGTCTTTTTTCAGACGGCTCTGAGATGTTTTTTTTTTAGTCATCTTTAAGATGTCTTTCTACAGACGGCTTTGAGATGTCTTTTTTCAGACGGCTCTGAGATGTTTTTTTACAGTCATCTTTAAGATGTCTTTTTACAGACGGCTTTGAGATGTCTTTTTTCAGACTGCTCTGAGATGATTTTTTACAGACGGCTCTGAGATGTTTTTTTACAGTCATCTTTAAGATGTCTTTTTACAGACGGCTTTGAGACTAAATTAGGCTAGATGTATTGGGATGTATATATTTAAGACGTTGTTAACGATAGGATGAAAATGAAATCAAAGTTGATAAAATAGTATATTGCGTGACAAGGGAGAGAAGCAAGCGATTCCGACGAGCGTGAAGTTTGCTGCCCGAGCGCAGCGAGGGCAGCAATTCGCGCGAGGCGAAATCGCTTCTCTCCCGTGTCACGCATTATATTTTCTTCAACACCTGCATGAAAGGTGTGTTTTTGAAAGCCTGCTGAGCGATTCGCAAAAAATATGCATGTTCGATTGCTTTTTTATTCTGTCAAAATTAATAAATACGTGTATTTCTTTTCCAACAAATCGATAACGATTAGTCGAACAACTGCATCTTCATACCATAGGGTAACGTCAAACTCCAGTTTCTTTGGGAGGAAAGTAAGAAATTGCGAATACGCATGCGCATAAAGTCTTTTTCCCTTGGGAGATAGACTTTCCGCGAATACGTCTGAAATTAGTCATTTTGCTCCCGCTCAGCAGGCGTAAAAAACACACATTTTCATGCAGGTGTTGAAAAAATTTATTTTCATTTATTTCATTACAGTTGCTTTTATTTTTATGATTATTAGATATACAGCATTGTCTCCGTGTGTGCCCGCTGGTCGGGACCGGCGTTGGGTACTCAGAATGCGCAGATCACTAATTCCGAGTGTGCGTTTCTCGCTTCTTTCTGGCCAAAGGAGTGAGCGAGATGGACCGGTTTTCTTGCGCGCGGGCGTGCGAGCACTCAGATGTAATCGTGACTGCCCAACGCATGAGCGCGACGTCAGATAGCCAGGCACGGCACAAGTCTTTTTTGCGCCCTAGACAAACTTTTCAAATTACGCCCTATGTTATAATACATTTATTTGAGATTATTAATAACCTTACTTTGAATTTTTATTCGTAGTTTAATCCATTTATAGTACAACTTGTAATATTTAATTCTAAAGTTTATTTTCAGCAATAGCAACAATTTGAAAAGTTGGCCTAGGGCGCAAAAAAAACTAGAGCCCGGCCTGCGTCAAGTTTTTGCGTTGCGGTCTCGTTTTTCTGTATGTGCCTGCGACCATCGCGCACGCCCGTCGCGCACGCAAAGGACGGAGTGTCACGTAGGGATGAATCGATACAAGTAAATACAAGTAAAGTATCGATACTTTCGTTTCGATCCAAGCGATTTTAGTATCGATACCTAGGGTTACGATACCAAGTAGGTATCGATTAAAAGTACTCGTATCGAATGGGCGAGTATCGGCATTCTACATGAAAGATGAAAGCAAACATAGAACACTTGGCCCACCAGTCTTTCGGCTTCGTAGGCCTTCCTAAACTGTTCTTTTCGACATCTTTTAAAATATATTAGTAGTAATACTAGGACAGTTCCAATTCACTTTCAAGGTCAAATGACTCCACAACCGGCGCGGGGCGGGGGAAGTGAGGGCGCGCGGGGGAGCGGGGCGGAGGGAACCCTGGGCGCGGGGCCTGCGGGGGAGGAAGACAGGTTGCGCGCGCACGAGCCGCGGAGTGGGGGAAGCCGCGATGATAGAGGGGGGACCAGTCCGGGCCGAGCCGCCGCGGAAGCCTCTCCAGACCGGACCCATTTTTCAGAGGGAGGCATTGACCCTCGAAAAAAATCTCTCTCAGAACTTGGCCCGCCCGAAATTTTTTTTAGACCTAACCTAGGGTGGGGACTGTCCTAGAAATTTTTTTTCCAACAAATAGAAATAATTGATTTTTTATCGGATGATGTTTCGGGCAATGTCGGCGTTTTACGAACCACATATTCGGAGGATGGGAAAGAGACGGAGCATCACTTTTTAAAGCTAAATTCGAGAGAGAAAGAGAGAGTAATACATAGGGGATAGAATCACATGCATTCTAAAGCTAACAGTATTTCAAAGCGTTCCGATTTAACGTCGCCGCGTATCGCGCGATAGCATGCGTAATATGAGTCCTCCGGAGCAGTCGTGTGGGATGATGTCATTTGATGGTGTGAAGAACGCTCGAATCAAAGAAAGAATTATGCGGCGTCATCAGAATGTTTTTTCTCGACGCACAGAGAAGTAATAATTTAAAACGTTGAATCTTAAAATTAGGTGGCGAAAGGAGATGGAAGACGGGTAAATAAAATGGTACAATGATGTGCGTTTAAGATTTATATTGTTACATACGAAAAAAAGATGATAATCTTAATAATACAATTTAACATTTTTTTTCCTACGAGCATCAGCTAGAACATCATTGATGGCACATGCTATCAGTTCGCAATCTACATGATACTCCACATCGTAATATTTGCTATCACGTATTATTTTAGCAGCACGATGCGTATCTAACTTTTCGCAGGTAGCATCACTCTGCTGTAGCACGTTAACAAAAGTTTCAAATTTGACTTGTACATCTTCTACAATTTCCTGCAGCCGCGAATACACATAGTTCACACACGGCTCAAGATTACATAAAAATATTACTGTATCCGGTTTGAAATACAGTGATTTATCACATCGCGTCATCTTTACAATCGGAGAATCATACATCCGACAAAATTCAACCAATAGGGCCCTTTACACAGTCGTTCCGGCGCGTCACACGCCGCGCGACACGCCAAAGTAGGTGAACGCTGGAGCGACGCTCCTTCGTGCACGCCAGAAGGTTATACTCGCCACTACTTAGAGACAGCGAGTTTGGCCTCATATTTCTAAGTCGACTCCATCCACATGTTTTTTCCACGATCCACCGCAGTGGTGTATTGTGTACTACCTGTTCGATGTAAATCATCGATCTGCGAAACGATCGGCAAGACACGATCGCGATATACGTTCGCGAAAAGTATACAAATTCCTCAATATGCCTGGCTTATAGAGGATATCGTAAATGCTGTTACTGTAGGGTACACTGAAACATCTGTTTTTAGGAAGCTATATTTGGTTGACCTGAAGGTGCTATAAATTTTAGAAATGGTTTACGACTCAATTATAACGACTGTAAAATTTTACAAGGGTACTTTAAAAAATGTCCAAATGTTTCCCCGACAACGCGATGGCAAATAAAACTGCAGTTAACACATTCCCTGTTGTGACGATCATAATTATTACTATCAACGGCAATAATTACCATGTCACTGCTTGTTTTAATATAAAAACTAATATTAATAGACAATAAATACACATAGGTATGCATGTGATGTTATATGTAACATAAATGATGAATAGGTGTAATGTGCAAGATGTTTTGAAGAAAGGGGGTAGTCTTCTGATGGCGCGTAATGCAGGTCATATTTTTCACCCGCGCTCCTGCATGGCGCGTCAGAAAGCAGCACACTCCTGTCCGCGCACCAGAAAGCACCACGCTCCTGCCCGCGCTCCAACCTACACTCCAGAAGAGTTTACGTAAGAGACAGAAAAGGTAGTTAGAAAAGGAAAAGACGTCACTTGAAACCAGGCTCGTCGCGCGCCTCAGGATTTCCGACAGTGCAGAAATCCTGAGGCGCGCGACGAGCCTGGCAGCCAAGACTCCAGAGGCAACGCCGTCGATAAGCCGTGCCTCGATGGGTTTCAAGGACTTGGACCCTCGTGACCAGGGGGGGCCGTAAAATGTTGCCCCCTAAGACGTGGCGAATAGAAAATTCTACATTTCGCAACGGATCTTGGCGAAAGTGACGTGGATCGTTTCCTTAAGTTTTCCCGATGAAAATGGTCCAAAAACGACACAAATCGGATTGTAATTAAGAAATCTTCATAATAAATTGATTTCCATAACTTCGTTAAAAATAGTCCGATTTACATGAAATTTGTAGAGCTGTTCGAGTACTCGAATATTCGAGTAGCTCGAAATTCGAGTCGAGCCGGGACTCGGTTTCCGAACCGAGCCGAGCGCTCGATTAAAGCGAGCGGCTGAAAACAATTGTTTCGTTCGTCAATCGCTACCTTCATTGTGCAATCTACTCCAAATTTATAACCTGACGTTCCTGACGAGTGTCAAATGAGCTCGATTTTTAACCGAGCCGCTCGCTTTTTGATCGAGAAGCTCGCTTTTTAATCGAGCCGCCCGATTCATTCCAGCCGCTCGGTTTTTTCGAGCGCTCGGCTCGGCTCGGTTATTCGAACCGAGTATATCCCGGCTCGCTTGTTCCGAGTACTCGAACAGCTCTAGAAATTTGGTATAATTTTCATTTGAAAAACATGAGAAATCCATCGGTATCACTTCCGTATCGATACGAGACAGAATAAAGTATACAGTTTTTCTGAAACAGGTATGAATCCTTAGCCGGCCGCAGCGAATCGAGGCCAGCGACCCACAGTGGAGGGTGAAATATTCATTACAGCGTATTAAGAAATTCTTTATTCTTTATCGTATCGATATGAAAGTAACACTAATGGATTCCTGGCGTTCTCCCAATTAAAATTATCACAAATATCATGCAAATCGGACTACTCTTACACAAACAATACAAATTATAAAAGGAGTAGGCATTTCTTAAACGCACTCTCTTATCCTATCGATATGGACGTGACAAATGGATTCCTGGCTCACACTGGCTCACCCTGCCTCACTCAGTCGAGGGTCGTTCGAATATGAACGGTCAATTTCAGATCAATTTTTTTGTAATTAACATGAATACGACATATTTATTTGCATGGTTACATACTTTGTCCATTAGCTATCAAAATAGAGTGATGGATACACAAACATACAACTTTCATAATTTTATACTTCTGGTCCCACAGGCCGAACGATGACCAGAACGAGCAAAGAACCTAATAAAAAGAGAATAAATATAAGGAAAGTAACCGTAATAAACGTACTAGTGGACTAATGTTGTACCTATTTAAAAAGTATATGAAAAAATTCATTCATTCAGATGGTTTCGTCCGGAAGCATTTGCCTGCCAGATGTCGAAAAGGGGCAATCGACATTGTGCCCTTTTCCAGGATTAAGACTTTCTTCGCTCCGAGTTAAATGAGTATATTGCTCCATCGGCGGGTTCCACCGCTGGCCCGTGGGACAACACGGTTGTAAACCGCGACCGTGTCGAGACTCTGGGCGATCCATCTGGTTAGTTTTGGTAAGCAGATGTCTAATTTTCACCCTCTACATTGCGAAGAGGGGGAGGGGGGTTCCTCCTACACCGCCGAACTCACAGAGAGAAGGTCCCTCCTCTCCAAGGAAAATTTGGCCAATTAGCAAGGTTCTTTGCTCGTTCTGGTCATCGTTTGGACAACGGAATGCCTACTCCTTTTATGATTTGTATTTCTTGTGTAAAAGTACACCGATTTGCACAACATTTTGGATAATTTGAATTGGGAGAACGCCAGGAATCCATTAGTGTTACTTTCATATCGATACGATAAAGAGTAAAGAATTTCTTAATACGCTGTAATGAATATTTCACCCTCCACTGTGGGTGAACGACCTCGATTCGCTGCGGTCGGCCAAGGATTCATATCTGTTTCAGAAAAACTGTATTCTTTATTCTTTATCGTATCATTATGGAAGTGATACCGATGGATTCTTTACGTTTTTTAAATGAAAATTATACCCAATATCATATAAATCGGACTATTTTTAACGAAGCTAGCGAGTGCTTTGGGTATCGAACTGCTTAAAACTCATGAGAAAAGACTGGTATCACGCCCATCACTAATGAATACACCTCGCGGAGACAAGACACAGGAAGAAAAGAGGTAGTCAGCTGACCGCGCGTGGTTCCGCCTGCGCCGTCCTGCCTCCAGATTAAAGACAGATCCCTTATCGCTCGAGTATAAGCACGCGTTGGAATATCAAAACAAAAACTACCTCCACGTATGCGCTGCGAGAGAAGGTAAACCGCAGGAAGGAGATTATTTTATGATCAATCGTACCTACAAGGATGCAGACGCGAAGTTTCCACCATTTCATAGTAATATCTCCTCCCTATGGCGAACCTTTTCTTAATCCTAATCGTCGCGCGTCCTTCTGTTTTTATATTCTGGCGCGTGTATATACTCGAGCGATGAGGGATCCGTCTGTAATTTTGAAGGGAGGACGGCGCATGCGGAATCCCGCGCGAACTTCCTGTTGTATGGGTATGTATTGGGCCCCAATACACAAGATATTCTAATTACCCCGCCCCTACACCTACATATTCATCTTTTTTAAGCATGACTCTTAAGACTCGGTATATTTAAGTTTATATCTTGCGCATGACGAACACTTGGCAATTCTAATTGCCATACTCCTGGGACTCTTCGCAATGTTGTCACTGATGGGCTTCAGCCCACGACGTCTTTATTGTTGGACTAAACCTTCAGAATCCCAGGACAATGGTCAAATAAGGAAATACCTCGCGGAACTTGCACATCTGGCCGCCAAACGTAAACTAAAGACATATTTACAACCCTTGATTTTTACGAACCGACCGCCGTTCGGGAAAAAGGACGATGCGAGGAAAATGAGTGAAAAGGAAATGCGTTTTGCATTTCCGCCTGGGCTCAAATCAGCCCCTTTTGTCACACCCTGACCAATTATATTTTGCCATAACCACCTCCACTCGGAAGTTGACCTATGGAGGGAGGAATCAGTGCTTACGTTTTAAGTGAAAACGCGGAGCAAAGCCAGAATCGACCAAACAGTCGAAGTGTCAATCCATATTTCCATATTTCCGATAAGTTACTGACTTTCTACGTGATGTCTTCAGACGACAAAAAGTGGAGTGTAAAAGCTGTGACAGAGCTCATTGCTCTGTATAGAACAATGCCTGCTTTATGGAAAGTGAAAACTGGGGAGAACCAAAATCGGAATTTACGCAACAAGTGTTACGGTGAATTAATTAAATATTGCCAAACAATATTTCCGGAAGCAAACAAAGATTTTGTAAATAAAAAACCTCAACGCCTCCGCGGGTCATTCCGGAAGGAATTTAACCTTCCGGTACTCGCGCGTGTGCACGGAGTGCACGGAGTTCAGTTTTTGGCTGATAAAACCGTTTTACCGTGATCTATTGTACCCAGCACCCCTATGTATTCTTCCAGCGGACATTTTTGCATAATGCCACGTACTTGTCAGGTTCAAATTCAGTTTGCAAGTGTCTCTGATTGAACGAAAACGAAAGTATTGCCGCGTATCCCGCCGGCGAGCGCGCTCGTGTACTCACAAGTTTTCCAGTTATTCGCCTCCGATTGCTTTGATTTTTGGATATGTTTTAGAGGACAGAAAAAAAAGATATACGTATTTTTTTATTTTGGCCTGTTTGCATGTTTAGGGGGTGAAACCACCCCTCAATGGTTTTCCAGGTATTCGCCTCCGATTGCTTTGATTTTAGGATATGTTTTAGAGGACAGAAAAAAAAGATATACGTATTTTTTTATTTTGGCCTGTTTGCATGTTTAGGGGGTGAAACCACCCCTCAATGGTTTTCCAGGTATTCGCCTCCGATTGCTTTGATTTTAGGATATGTTTTAGAGGACAGAAAAAAAAGATATACGTATTTTTTTATTTTGGCCTGTTTGCATGTTTAGGGGGTGAAGCAACCCGTCAAAATTCATAAGGAGTACAAAATTTTGTTGAGGCAAATTTCATATGGAAAAACATATCCAACAACCAAAACAATCGGAGATGATCACCTAAAAATTTTATACCTTGGGGAAGCTTCAACCCCCTAAATATGCAAACAGGCCAAAATAAAAAGACACCTGTTTCTTATTTTTCTGTTCTCTAAAACATATTCAGAAACCAAAGCAATCGGAGGCGAACACCTGAAAACCTTTGGGGGGTGGTTTCACTCCCTAAAGATGACAACAGGCGAAAATAAAAAAATACGTATATCTTATTTTTCGGTCCTCCAAAACATATAAAAAAACCAAAGCAATTGGAGGCGTACTTGTGAGTACACGGGCGCGGTCGCTGGCAAGATACGCGGCATACTTTCGTTTTCATTCAATCAGGAACACTTCCAAACTGAATTTGAACCTGACAAGTACGTAGCATAATGCAAAAATGTCCGCTGGAAGAATACATAGGGGTGCTGGGTACAATACATCACGGTAAACCGGTTTTCTCAACCAAAAAGGTTAATAATACGTGACCGTGCACTCAGTGCACGACGCGAGTGCTCGTGTTACAAAAATAGGCGCGAGTACCGAAAGGTTAACAAAGTAGTGGCATCCAGACGGTCTGGCAACGGGGCTGACGATGTGTACGTGCCAACACTTTGGTATTATAATTTATTATTATTTACCAAAGACCAAGACACTCCAAGTGCCAGCGCCTCCAACATCGAAGAGGAGACAACTCTCCTGAACGAGGTGGAACCGATGGGAGACGAACCCCAACAAATTCAACCCGAGGTTGAAGATTCAGTTCCTGACATGGACGACACTGAGACGCAGCCTCGCAATGAAGTAAGTTTATTTGTGACCTATTATTCATTTATTTTATTACTACACTCTTAATAAAAATAAGCGACGATTTTTCTGTGTAAAATCAGTATTCAGTGGTGGTTGTAAGTACGTTTTTTTTTGCCTGAGTTATTCAAGTTTTAAACAAAAAACGTCCCTTTCGCTTTAATTGCACCTACAAAGGGAGGAAATCATTGTAGGACATTCAGCAATAAAGCAATAGAAAGATCAGCCTTTCCTCTTTAAGACGCATCGTTTGCTTTTTTCATTTTAATTAACATTTCGGTGAACCATGTCCTTTCTAAAATATGTTTAAAAATTGCACTATAGTCATTTAAAATGACAAAATTAAAATTTATTTTCTTTATTATGGTTGTCGCTATGGCTGGAACCAGGGACTAGTTTGTATCTTGTAAAAAATTAATTCTACACAACGAAACAAGCTAAATGTCTAGCAGAAATCGAACATTTTTATAAAATGCTGTCACTGCAAACTTTTATTCTTAGGGAGCCTTTGTGGCTCCAACTTGTACGTGGAAATATTATTTCAATGTAGTACTGAAGGTAAACAAGAAACGGAATATAATTTTACAATGGACACAGGCAAAAAAAAGGAAACACATGGTTGTCTTTTTATGAAATTATAGTTTATTATGATAACTAAGTATGTAGGTATTACAGTTGTACAGAGATGTGCAGAATTACAATTGAATTACTTCATGAATTTTTGGAAAAGGATTAGAAAATAATTCAATTAAATCGTATTGAAACAATAATATTAACGCATGCGCGTTATAATGCATCAAAAAGTAATGGTCACTGGTTTGGGCCGTGAATGTGAACCTCTGGTCCAGTGGAGATTTGTTAAAAATTGGCAGAGTACTGATAGGTCCATGCGTATACTTGCAAGTCTATGCAATCGAATCGTTGAAACATCATGTTCAATGTTATAAACAATTTTGTAGCAATTTCATTTTAACAACTCTCCACTGGTCCAGAGATGCACATTCACGCCCCAAACCAGTGACCATTACTTTTTTAACACTCTGTACAGCAGGGATGCACACGCCGGGGCCCTCATATTATATTTAATCGGAGCCGATATAAGAAAAACACGTACATATTTCTTATTTTTGGCTTCTCTAAAACACATCCAAAAGCCAAAGCAATCGGAGGCGTAGAACCTAGAAACGTCTCCATGTTAAGATCGAGTTTCCTATCCGCAGCCACCCATCGCGGCTAGGAAACTCGACCTTAAGACACATGGTACACATAATACACTGTATGGCACAGTCTATTAAGGGGTCATACCTACCTGTGAGGTCTAAACAAACAATTATTTTGGGTTATTTTCTTAAAAAAACTTTAAGACTTTTTCAAATAAACGGTTGTGTATTCGAAAGAATATATATTTTAATGTTGTTTTATTTTTTTGCAATGCCATATATAAATAAATAATAGAATTATAGACGATCTCTCGGCATTTTTTTTTTATTTCAGCACTTTTTGGTGACCGCGACTGTAGCTTTGACCTGGTTCATCAGAAACAAAAAATTCGACCAAATTTAGTTAGAATATTAAAATATTATACTTAATTTCAAATAAAAAGGCAACTGTTCATAGTAAAAGTATAGACCTCTCAGGTTGGCATGACCCCTTCCCCTACAGCACATTTATTGCCGAAATGTTTCAGTTACGTTGCGGTTTCATATTTGAAATATTACACGGAATATTGCCGAAAAGTTACAAGTAAATTGCTATGTCCGCACCTGTGCAACATTGCAGGATATATTTCTGCAACATTGCTTCGAGATATTACAGCAATGGTAGCGCAACATTTCTGAGATTTTACAGCAATGGTAGTGTGACGTCCCACAAAATTTCGCTCGCAGATAAAATAATATTTCTTCATAAACCATTATACAACTCCTCTCAAATCTCCCCAAACACCAAAATACCCCTTCTCCATGACCTCGACCGCCTTGGCGATGTACCTTAGCGGTCCCCATCTCAAGACGGTCAATCAATGAATCTCCCTCACATATTCGCCCAACGCGGCACAAACCCTTCCCTCCTATCGAATCTAAACAAGTCCCTCGCCCCTTCTATATCTTAAATCGAGACCACGTCTCAAGCCCACTAAATGACCAAAGAAGTCAAATCCATTATCACCCCTTTCCTATAAAAACACCCAAAACCCATTCGAGGAGTTGAGCATTACCAAATCACATGTATAAGAACCCCAGAAGGATAATCGCGAGGATTATTTGGCGTACGTGCCGAAAATGCGAGTCCAAATATAGACCAACCTTTGGTCCTTACAAAAACCCCGGAAATGTTACTGCAACGCATATGCGTAACTATGTCAAGGTGCGTACTGCGCAACCCCCTTCAAGCCGAAAAGATTGTAATTAGTATAAATACGAGGAACCGTGAGAGCTCGTCCTCGTTCTACGGAAATTTATCATCGACGCTCGTTCTACGGAAATCAATCAACGCTCGTTCTACGGAAATTTATCATCGACTCTCGTTCTACGGAAATTTATCATCGACGCTCATTCTACGGAAATCTATACAAGTTACTTAAAGTATTATAAAATCAAGAAATTGTCACCGCTTAAACATAAATTCAGTGTTCAACGGCAACTACCGTAAGAAATTATATTACCATTTAAAATATTGCATATCATATCCATACATATTATTGTGTATTCCTATTCGTATTGCTTTCACATATTATTTTGTATTGCTATTCTAATCGATATTCATATTATTTCGTATTTCTACGCGTATTGCGTTCATCTATTATTTTGTATAGCTATTCTAATTGCTTTCATATTATATTGTCTTGTTACGCTATTTCTATATTATATTGTGTTATTAACGCTCATCTAAATCATATTTCATGTTCTTATCAATGCTTACTACTTATATCATTGTATTTAGCGCCTCCTCCTCAAGATCAAATCGTAGTCCCCCTACTCTATGCCAGTATTGTCACATTTTCAACATAAAATAAAACACGCATGCGGCCTCGGCCGTGATCCTCATTCTCTTTCTTTGTGCCGAAAGAGTCACATGTGTTTACACGCAATGGATAGGAAAAGGAATCAAGAGGAGAAATTAAGGAATTGGAGAAGGAGCTGAGGAATATTCTTACCAGAAGTACTCACCAGAAAGTTCTGCGTGAGGAAGCATAAGTACGATTCTTAATAAAAGTTTGCGGTCATTTACTGGGCTTCTCATTCAACAAATCGGTCATTCACTGGTTGGTTTACCCTACATTGTTTTATATATAAGCAATTCACACGAGCGTTTTGCGTTTATTTAACGCAAGAAAATGTCTCCCTCAAACCCATAAACATAGAAGAAGAAGAAAGCGCAGAACGCGAATCGTAGCGTTGCAAAACCGCTCATGTGACCTGGTAGAAAAATTTCATGCGCGTCTCGCGGCGGCAAACTGTCGCAAACCGTTCGTCTGCACCGGGCCTAAAGAACGTTTAAAAGTCACTCCGCCAGAAGAGTAGTGTAAAATATAACATCCAACCTAGTAAATTCCATACCAAGTAGCCTCGAAGCTATTATATAATCAAAAGGCAATCCCACAAATTATCAACACATTAAATATTTAGTTTATGTCCACAGTTTATTAAGTCTTTATTCAACTGTACGAATACTTTTTGCGCATCCATTTCTACAAGTTTATCTGTTTTTCATAATATCTTTGTAAATGTTATTTAATAAGTTAATAGAAAGTATTATTTGCATGATATTGTTCCGGCTATGGGGAGTCAACGCCCCCCCCCCCCCCCCCAATGGACATCGTCGAAAATTTTTAATAACTGAACAAGAAAACACCCAACACAAGTATAATTCACTGTACACGAAGTTAGAATCGATCATTATAAATTGACAAAGGATGTAGAGATATGTAGAAGTAACTATTAATACTTACGATGGAAGTTGATCGCACTTTCAGCAAAAAATATCGAACTTCTGTTCTGCACTGAAGCTTGTAAGAAATCCTACACGCACTGAATACGAACTGTGTGGTGCACTGTTTGCGATGAACTGATCTTGCGATGACACTAATCTTCTTCGCGTTGACAGTAAACTGACGCTATTGGTTTGCATACAAAAATCGGGGGTTGAAATGAGCTTTCTGATTTGTCAGTTCCGAAAGGAGGGGATGAGGAAAAAAGAACTGTCGGTCGCAGAAGGTAGGGGAAAAATTTTGGTTTTTCCCGATCCGCGGTTCCGGTGGATCAGAAAACCGCGTACGGTGCCGAACGGTAAAAATTTCACCCAAACCTGGTCCGCGGTCATTTGGTACGCAGCTGAGCAAGCGAGGTTTATTATACTCTTACCGGCCCTAAAACAATTTACAGAACTGCTTCTCCGTCTATTGTGATGTACAAAAATGACCATAATACATACTATGTCAGGGAAGCCACGGCAGAGAACTTCCTTCATTTCATTTGAAACACAGTTTCCAGTAATCGGTGACCGCGACGTAGTATATAGCTTGTTTATTTGTTTCCCCTTGGGGATTACAATCCTTTTTTCCCACTGTACATTTTACCTTAACCTAAAACTTATTCTATTCCTTACATCTATCCCTTATCCTATACCCTCCTTCTCGCTCCCTCGCTCGCCCGCTCGCCCGCTCTCCTCCGTCACGTACGCCTCCCTCACCCCCTTCCCTATCCTTTGACCTCCGCTTCCGCACGCCGCCACTCACTCTCATTCCTTCCTCACCCATTCCTCCACTCCTTCCCCTCTCCTTTCTTCCACCCTCCTCATCCACTTCTCCCCCCCACCCTCGTCATCCAGTACCTCCCCTACCCTCTCCTGCCACCCTCCTTCCTGCCAACCCATACACTCCTCCCAAACATGCTCCCACGTTTCCTCTCTCCACCCGCATACCCTGCACTTCCTCTTTTCTTCCTCCTCCCAATATTTCCCTCCCCGCATCCCATTCCCCAGTCTAAATTTCGCCACCCTTTGCCACCTGCTTTCCCCCCATCCCTTCTTCAGGTATCCTGGCACCCCTTTCCCCTTCACCACCCTGTACCACCTGTTGAATTCTGACTCGCTAATTCTTTTCCACCTTTCCTCCTCCTGCATTCTTCTTTCCCTACTCACCAATTCTTCCCCCCTCAGCTCCCCCCCTCCCCTCGCTCTTTCTATCTCCTCTATAGTCCACCCCCTTTCCTCATAGTACTCCTTCCTTTCCTTTTCCCACCCTCCCAACACTTTCCCCCACTTCGCCCTTCCCTTAATCTCCTCCCAACACCTCCTTGCCAGTTCCCCCCCACCCCCCTCCTCCAGCTTCCTTTCATACCCCCATGCCCTCATCCCCGCCTTCCCTCTTAACATCTCCCTCTGCATCTCCTCCCTTACCATATATCCTGGGGTACACCTTTCCACCCCCAACACCCACTTCAAAAACCTTTCTTGCAGTCCCTCAACTCTGTCCCTACCCTTCCACCCCCATATCTCCACTCCATAGCTAACTGTAGCCCACACCAACTTCTCGAAGAGCCATACTCTCCTCTCCCAATCGTTCCCAAACCGTCTCTTCCCTATCCCCCACACCTGACCCATCACTGCTGCCCCCTTCCTTACCCTTTCCCCTACGTGTGCCTCCTGCCCCCCATTCCTCATCAGCGTGTACCCCAAATATTTAAATTCCTTTACCTCCTCCACCACCTTTCCCTTCCACCTCCACGTCACCTTCTTCCACCTCCCTCCCCCCTTTCTACACCTCATCATCTTTGTTTTCCCCACGTTCACCTGCAGCCCCTTCTTATCCAGGTAACTCTCCATCTTTCCCATCATCCCTCTCATCCCCTCCTCGTCCTCCGCCAGCACCGCAATATCATCAGCATATGCCAATGTATATATTTTTTTGCCCCCCACCTTCACCCCTCCCCACCCCCCTTTTTCCAACTCCTCGTCTAAGTCCGCCAGCAGCAGGGTGAATAGGCTGGGGCTTAACGGACACCCCTGCCTCACCCCCCTTGCCGTCCAGAAGTCCTTCCCTTCCTCCCCTCCCGCCCTTACCCTACTTACCGTCTCCCTCAGCACCTCCTCACACCTTCCCACTAACCCCTCCCTCACTCCTCTCTCCCTCATTGCCCTAATTAACACCTCCCGGTCCACTGAATCAAATGCTGCCTTCATGTCCAGGAACAGCACTACCAGCTTCCCCCCTTTTCTTTCCACCTGTCTGTTGATGAGATAGTTCAACACGTATATGCTATCTATACATCCCATCCCCCTCCTGAACCCCGCCTGACTTGGTGGTAGGATCCCCTTCTCCTCTACCTCTTTCCTCAACCTTTCAGCTAACACAGACGCATATACCTTATATGCAGTCTGTGTCAGCGTCACTCCTCTGTACTCTTCTACTTTTTTCCCCACCCCCTTCTTCACCACCGGCACCACCACTCCTACTCTCCAATCCTCCAACCAACCCTCCCCCTTCCACACCCTATTACAGACCTCCCCCAACCATTCTTCCACCTCTACCCCCCCATACTTCCACACTTCATTGGGTATTCCGTCCCCTCCCATCGCCTTCCCATCCTTCAACCCCCTCACTACCCTTTTTATCTCCTCCTTTTCTATATCCCCTTCCTCATCCTCACCCCTCTCTGTTACTGCCCCCTTTCTCACCCTCCACTCCACCCCCCCCCCTAACAACTCCCTGAAGTACTCGTCCCATTCCTCTATTTTTATCTCCTCATTTACCCCCCTTCTCCTTTTTCTCTCCCTATTTACCACCTTCCAAACCTGTTCCTCCGTTCTTATCCCCTCCACCTCCTTCTGCCACCTATCCACCACCTTTTTCTTCTTTTCCTCACATATCCTCCTGTATTCCTTTTTCCCCTCCTTATAATCCTTCCCATCCCCCCCTTCCCTTCTCCACCTCCTAAGCTCTCTCCTCACCCTCCCCTTCTCCTCTCTGCACTCTCTATCCCACCATCCCCTCTTGTTTCCCCTCTGCCCTCCTTCCTCTGCCTTCCCCATTGCTCCTTTCACTCTTTCCTTCAGCTCTGCCCATTCCTCCTCTATTCCTCTCCCTCCCCCGTCTCTTTTACCAAACTTCCTTGCAAATTCCTCCCTTCCCTCCGCCGTCCAGTTTCCTCTCCCCCCTCTCTTCCCCACCCCCTTCTTCCTCCTCTCCCCCTTCTCCTCCATTTCCCCCCTCAGCCATACTACTACCGGATGGTGATCTGAATCAATTCTCTCCGCCACCTCCATCCTTTCTACCCTCTCCCTTGTTTCCTCATTCCCCACTACAAAATCTATAACCGAATTCCCCCTCCCTCCTGTATATGTCCATTCTCCCTCCTCATCCCCCTCTACATTTCCATTCATAATTCCCCACCCCCTCTCCCCCAAATATCTACATAATCTCCTCCCCTCTCCATTTACCACCCCATCCTTCGACCTCCTGCTCCCCCCTCCTCTTCTCCCTCCCCCCATATCCTTCCCCCTTCCCTCCCTGTTCTCGCATTAAAGTCACCTCCAATTACTACTCTCACTCCCTCCTCTCTCTCCTCTATCCACTCCCCCAGTTCCTCTAACTTCCTTTGCAAGTCCTTATTCACATATATCCCTATAACTCTCCACCATTCCCCTCCCCAATTTCACTTTCCTCACCATTACCCCTTCCCCTCCCCCTCCTTCCCCCTGCCCTATTTCGATTCCCCTTTTCACCCCCATTATCATTCCCCCTATCGCTCTTCCTTTCTTGCTTTCCCTCCTGGCCCACTGTTTTTCCCACACATAGTCCTTTGGCAATCTGCCCCTTACATACTCCCATTCCCTCTCCTCTATCCATGTTTCACTCATCACTATCACCTCCCATTCCTCTAAACCCTTCCAAAATTCCTCATCTTTATTTCTCATCCCCGCCACATTCCAAAATGCGACCTTATACCTCCCTTTTCCATCTTTTATTTCCCCTCCCAACCTCCCCTCCTTCTCCCCCCTTTCCCTTAACATTCGTTTCCCTGTTCATCACACCACCTTTCCCATAATTCGTCCCACCTTCTCATCTTTCCGTTTACCCACATTTTCAAATATCCAACTTGCACCTTTTTCCCCCCTTCCCTTTCCTTCTCCGCCTCTCTTTCTACCTTCCACCTTGCCCTCCTTTCTTCCTCCGTTAAGTCGTCATCTATCCTTTCCCTCCTGCCCTTCAGTTTTCTCCTCGCCTCCATCACTTTTCTCTTCTCCTCCCTCCCCGCCAACTTCACCAAAACCAGTCCTCTCCCTTCTTTTCCCGTTCTCCCTACCCTTCTCACCTCCCTTATTCCTTCCTCCTCCATTCCCATCCTCGCCCACAACTTCTTCACTTCTTTTTCTACCTCTTCTCCCCCCCCCCCCAGCCCCCTTACTACTACGTTATTCCTTCTCTCCTCCCTCTCTTTTTTGTCCTGTCTTAATTCCATTCTCCTCAATCTCAACATACACTCTTCCTCATCCCCTCCACCCTCTTTCACCCTGCTACCTATCCCTCCCTTTTCCTCCTCCCATCTCTCTACCTTCCTTATCATCTCTTCCACCCTCTCATCCCTCTCTTCCAATCTCTCTAACTTCTCCTCCATCTCTTCCCTCCTCTTTTTCTCCTCCCTCCTCTCCTCCTCCCATCTCCTCCTTTCCTCCCTCCACTCCTTCATCACCTGTCTTCTTTCTTCCCCTTCCTTCTTCATCTCCCCTAACATCTCCCTCATCTCCTTCCACATCTCCTCTTTCTCCTCCCTCACCTCCTTCATGAGTTCCCTCATCATCTCCATCATCTTTCCCATCTCATCTTTTTCCCTGCCCCCCCCCCCTCTTTTTTCTGTCCTCCGGTGACCGCATCGTCATCACACTTCTTTTGAATCCTGTATTCTTCCCTTCCTCCCCCGTCCCTTCCTCCTCCTCCCTCTCTTTCCTCTTTTTCCCCCAGTAACTTTCCAGATTCCCTGCATTACTCCCCACACTACTCACACTACTCACACTCTCCTTCCTTTTTCTTTCCTCCCTTTCCAATTTTCCTTTTTCCTTCCCTATTCCATCTCCATTCCCTTTCCCCCCTACCCTTCCTTCCTCTCCCTTATTCCCCTCCATTTGACCTCTTCCTCCTGTTCTACCCACCGTTGACCTCCTATTCTTATCCTTTTATCCTTTCTTCTATTTCCTTCCTACTCCTTTTCAAACCTCCCGCCTTTTTCCGCTCCTAGTTTCTGTTCCGTCCGACAGATCTCTCTACCTCCTGTCTTTCTCTTCCCGCCACGCAGCGCCTATCTCCCCTCCTAACCTCCAAATCTATCCTTTTCTCCCTTCTATTTCCTCACGCGCCCTATTCCCTTTACACTCCCTTTATCCGTCTCACTTCCTCACCTCTGCCCCACCTTCACCACTCACTCTCTCTCCCTTCATTCACTTCCTCACTCACTCTTCCTTCACCCACCTCGCAGCACCAAACACACAACCTTTCTCCCACGCGTCCGGAACCGGAAGTCGACCGCGACGTAGTAAAATAATGTTTTTAAATGGGATTCTTTTTGATGGGATTATATACTTGGCGCTTTTTTGTACCTTTTTTAAAAAAAGGTAATTTTGTGGGGGATTTCACACATTTTGTAGTGTTTATTGATGACTAGATAATTTTTTCACCCTTTATTTAGATAAAGAAAACAATATGTAGAAAAGGAAGCTAATATTTCCACTATCTTTAGGTGGAATCAGACGGGTCGTGGCTCCGCGAGCCGGCTCGCCTCGTCTAGCTCGTCAATTTTGCTGGGCGAGCCGAGCCATGACCGATCCACCTTTCGACGTGCGCGTCAAGCATCCGCGTGCACGCCTGGCAGCACGTCGGCCTATTCGAACGCGTCTTTATACTCGAGAGATAAGGGATCCGTTTTTAATTTGAACGTGCAGTCAGCGGACAATACATTTTCTTAGGCCCGGTGCAGACGAGCGGTTTGCGACAATTTGCCGCCGCGGCAAATTACCGCAGCGAGAGGCGCGTGAAATTTTTCTAGCAGTTCACATGAGCGGTTTTGTAACGCCACGATTCGCGTTCTGCGCTTAATTTTTATTTATTTATTATATAAATTATTTTTTGCGTTAAATGATAACCGCTGAAATTTGCGTCCCGTGTGAACTGCTTCATATAAATCTATGTTCTGCCAAAACGCGCGCGGTAGATTGCCGCGGCGGCAAACTGCCGCAAACCGCTCGTCTGCACAGGGCCTTACTGTCTCTGCAGGAGGCGTATTGATAGTGGATAATACTTTGTAGTTGCTATATTGGTGGCACTTTTCTCACGTGCGTCTAGATAAAAGCGGGCTCAGAGCCAAGCAAAAATTCATTCATTCTTTACGATGGGTAATTTATTATTTTTCCAAGAACGGTTCGACAACATCTGTTTGCCAAATTTCTAAAGGGCAATCAATTTTATGGGGTCTTTAAGAATTTTAGACATTGTTCAGTCCGTGTTAATCCGTATACTGTTCTGTCGCCGGGTAGTACGTACGATGGTTTCGGACCCGCACGTTGGTACTGTTGTTAATCGCCACTCCGACTCGAGCGCGGGCGAATACGGCCATAAACCGCGAGCTTAGTGAAACGGTCCGGCCAATCGACCCTGCTAAGTTTTTGGCAACCAGATGTGGCATTTCCCTCCTCTACTTCGTCAAGGATGAGAGGGTTGCTCCTCTACGAACGAATTCACTGAAGGAAGGTCCTCCCTTTTCGAGGAGCGGTGTTCCCAATGTGTGTTTCATAATTATATTAAAACTACAATTACTTCATGCATATGAAAAAGATGTTACCAATATAGCAATTAAAAAGTATGGTCCACCATCAATACGCCACCTGCAGGCTGGAGGGACGCCTGGTTCCCGTCTGCGTATATAGGTCTGCGAGGCGTATGGCTGCCCCCCGCGAGTAATCTCGTGTGATTTTTTAACACAACAGCGAGTTGGCCTGGCTGTATGAATTAAGAACAATGCAGGGTGTAGTGAAGAAAAGAAAGACAAATTATTCAGTAAAATAGAGCTTTAAAGTCTATCATATGGTAATTGCATTATTATTATTCAAAATGTAATTTTTAAATTTATTTAGTCTATGCCTTCAATAATTTAAGTCATTAAAATTAATTTGTGTAGGCGTTTCGTAAAAATTACCGAAAAATTGCATTATTATTATTCAAAATGTAATTTTTAAATTTATTTAGTCTATGCCTTCAATAATTTAAGTCATTGAAATTAATTTGTGCAGGCGTTTCGTAAAAATTACCGAAAGCGGGCAACTTAGAAAATTTGTATTTTTTAAACAATTTCGAATCTGCAAAAATGAGGACTTAACCCTCCCTAATTTCATATGGGCTACCATATATATATTTCAATATCATGAAAATCCGAGACATCGAGGATTTTAGAAAAGTATCACATCTGCCTCTATCTTCCACGCTGAACGCAATGCACTCCAAACTTCCTTTGATGTGTGGAAGAAAACCGACAACGGTCGGCTCAGGCCATGTGCCTGCGCCGGCATTCGCGAGTCGGGTCGCATGCGCCGAGTCACTACGAATGACCCGTCCACACTAGCATATGCGTTCACGCTCACCCTTTCTGACGTAGAAGCATGCGGCCCTGGCTACCGTTTCACCCGTCCACATCAGAATATTCGTGCCGCGCTCAGCCTGCTCAGCGTATACGCATTCAGGTCTGGACCCGGCTTAAATGAATGAAAGTTTCGCGTTCCAGAAATTGTTTTTGCAATCTATTGAGCAATAGAACAATATCAAAAACATTCACGATTATTACTAGAGAGACGTGGACTTGCAAAAACAATTTCTGGAACGCGAAACTTTCATTCATTTATACCAACGGATACAGTGTCTCATTTAAAAGCTAAAGTCTATTCATACAGTGACAAATCAAAAGTTGTAGCAATTATCAAATAAGTAATTACATAACCGGTCATTTATTCCAAAAGACGCTCAAAAATGCGAAAAAATTAATTATTATCCTTTAACATAATCCCATCACATCCTATCCTTTCCCGATGGAAGAATACTCACCACCTTCTCGTGGTTTCCATTGAACAATGGTAACTTAAATGTTTCAAACAATAAGTGCCATCGACAGAGTGTGATTTTCCAGTAACTATTAACGGTATTAAACCTTGCAGCGGTCCTCATTAATACCCTATATAAAAATGGCAGGTATAGACGCTCAGCCGCACTGCAGGGGGTTGTCCTAGCCACGGGGTACCAGATGGCAACTCTTTGACAGGCGTCGTTGGACAATCACCTTGTATTGGTAAACGGGATGACTCGGAGGGTTGAGCTGTATGTTTATTTAGCTAACTATGTATCACACCATCTTTAAGACTGCGGAGTGGGCTAAGTTAAGCACAGAAGTTGGTGAAGAAAGACACAATGGCACTTTCGACCCCTCCGCATGCGTCATTCGTGCGCGCACAGCCTGCTCAGCGTATACGCATTCAGGTCTGGACCCGGCTTTAGAGGTGTACGAATTTCTTCCGAAAATCTATGCGGGGAGTGAGAAGTCATATGGACCCGAATATGGTACATCCTGAGAATTTGTATTTTATCGGGTCTAAATTAGGGTTAAGGCATTGGGACGGTGTGGAAGACGGTTATCGATAGGATTAAAATAAAATTAAATTTGATAAAAATATATTTCCATTTATTTCATTACAGTACACTACAAATTATATCATTCACTGCATTACACTATGTGTGTTTACAAATATTGAAAAACTACAATACTACAATATTACTATTCTATTTGTTATAAATTATAAATTAAATTATTATATAATCAAATTACTGGTGCGTGCATGCGCGAAATGACTACAGAATGCACTTACAATTAAGTTGTGAATGCACCTGTAGTTGGTTGTAATATACAAAGCAGAGTATACAAAGTGTACACAGAATACACAGATCGCATACGCACTTAAAATATATGTACAATACATAAAATATATAAAAATATGACATATTGTAGAGACATACTGTGTAAAATGAGGTTATAAAAGATATATACGTAAAACTCGCACGACGCTCTCGCCGATCTCGCCACGCGGTCGCCTCTCAAGCGCACACCCATACCACACTCACACGCATACCACACGCCGCGCATACGACACGCACGCGGAGTGTCCCTACAATATATGAATGTAATAAAACTTTTTTCTATTGATTAAACTACATTTCTATAGCAAATAAAAAATATAAAAGTAATCAAATTATTGCTTTTAAAAGGGTTTCTGAAGGCAATTTTGATGACATGTTTAAAAATTCATGCTTCGCTCGTGCAGGTGATTTCAGCAGTTGGACTTATCTGAAACAAAAAATACAAACAGGTTCTTGATCAATATGACTGTCGCTATGGCCCGAACTAGAATAAATGATTTATCTTTAAAATTAACAAAATGGCGAGCAAAATACAAGAATAAATGTATTTCGGCTGTGTTTTATGTGCTATTTTCGATTTTAAAAGCAGGTTAGGCTCAACAGAAACAATTGGTTGTAGTCCCGGCCAGAGGCATAGGTGTGCAGAATAAGCAGTTCAATTTATAAAGCAATCGGTTCGATAGATTTTGAGATTTTACCTGCACCATGTGAAAAAATGACGTTCCGAGAAAAACGCGTTCAATGTTTTCATCTATGGTGGTCGAGCCTCTGCGCTCCCTACAAAATTCCTATCTAGAAGCTAAAATAATTGGAATTTTTCAATGAAAATTTAACCGTACATTCTTGAGGATATGTACTTTCGAAAAATGTTTTAAAAAATCGATTTTTTCAAACTGTCCAACCAGAATGACCCCTTAACACCCATCGTCGTGGTTAGTATAGTATATATAGCCAATGTTACACTTCTGTGGCTTGGAAAATACTTATAGCACTTATACACATATGCGCTTTACCGTGGATATACCTTGCTGATCGTAGCAGAATGTTGTTCCAGCTTTGATGTCTGGGGAAGGCAGCGAACGACTCCCTTATCAATGTTGCGCTTCTTCCAGGCTCGTGAACGATGTTTTACTGCGGGATGTTTCCCGCAACTTCATTGAGAGACGCGGCCAGAGTCCGCATTCATCGACAGTCAGCCCGCACTGCTACTTTTTTTTTTTTTTTTTTTTTTTTTTAACGTGGGGAAAATGCATTACGCACACCCGGCATGATGTTGTGTGCCGGGTAGTGTGGGACTCCTTGCAGGTGTCGGTCCCGCAAGTTTACCCACTAAAAACCACACACGACCCCCCTGAATCATCTAAATTCTAAATTTTGGAAAGGTATGAACATTGAATCAACAAGAAAACCTCGAAATCTGAATGTTGTTGTCACCATAAAGACATGATAAATACATAGTTTACATATACCAGAAACATTGGTCAAGTATTTTAATTGCATGTCGGAAGAGTGGAGTGAAGTAGCGGGAAAATTATAACGTTATCTGAAGTTTCTAATTTCACACATTTATACACTATTTCCGCTACACTGAAAATTTGACGAGGACCCATGTTGTTGGATGGCGTTTGAAAAATTCCTAATTCGGAGGAGTCACAGGGATCGTCATAAAAATCTATCAATTGTAAAAATTTTCTGCCTATTATTTTATGCTCGTTTTCGTGTAGGATAATATTTTCTACAATAATAATGCTGCCATCATTGAGACAGCAGCAATTGTTAGGGTGCCGGTTCTGTAAAATAAAATTACTGAAACTAATACGTTTAAATTGCTTTGCGTTATTAATACCTTCCATTAATGGACCACGAAAATGCTCCTTTTTGAAAATCGGATATACAGGCGAACTATGTACTGCTTCTATACTAAAATGGGACTTTTCTAATTGCCGTTTCACAAGCTGTTGCAATGGTTTCTCACTCTTCCTAATACATTTTTTAATACTTTGCAAAAAGTTTTCAAACGGAAAGCAACTAAAATCATCAAGAGGTCCGTGATTTTTTACATCATCTACCAAGTGTAGCAGATTATGAACATTGTGTGAGACGTGTTTTGATCCATATAATGATTCGAATGTTTCAACAAAATACTTTAATAATTTTACTGCATAATCGAGGTGAATAAAATATTTTCTCTGCGATAAGATGACAAATGCGATGTGGAGTACAAGAAAATGTAAATATCTATTATCATGTATATTTTTTAATAAAACTACTGGCCCGGTGTACAATAAAAATTGACGCAATTCAGTTGCTTTCCACCGTTTTAAAATATCCAAGCTTCGAGGTTTTCTCGTAAATTCTCGCGGCATGCTAGTAGATATTTTTATTAAGGCTAGTGATATTTTACATTGAGATTTTAATGATATTCTGGTCTTGGGTTTGCCACAACACCACAGAGAGAGCAACTTTTTCACTACGCCCAGACAAATCAAGTGCATATAATCTAATGGAAACGAATTAATCATATGAATGCCAGGAATTCTTTCTATAATCGACGTTCCAGTATGATGATGTTTGTCAGATTTGGATCTGAAATCATCATCAGTCCTTAAACGGAGATTATTTGTCCCAGGAAAGCACGTTCTCTTATCTATATTTTTACCTACTATATGGCATTTGGTGCAAGAAGAATAGCCGGCATGGCCTCTTGTATATTTGAGAAAGGACTTTGCAGGGACGTCGCAGATAAATGATTTTATTTTTAAGTGATAAAGATGGCCGTTGATGGAAATTCCGTTACTAATTAAATCTATGGCTTCTTTGGCGAAATCTTCTAGAAAAACGTTGGCATCATTAGGCTTTTCATACCCATGATATGTGCCAATCATACCTACTTCAGTGTATCCGGCAATGCAGCCTAAAATCGGATAAACTTGACTTTTGGAACTTTTAGAAAGTGGTAAACCGTCCACATTGATGTTAATATAGATTGTGCGGTTTTCGATACGGGCTAAATCTACGGACTGAATGAGTTTTAAAATGCTGGATTCTAAACCAAAATGGTAATACTGACCGGGATCAACACATTTAATCTGTACATTCCTGGGAGTTTTTAAAAGAGTTCTGGCATCCGAGGGTAAAGGAATTGAAATTGATTTCTTTAAAATGGATAATAAATCAGTAATGGCTTTATGAGTAATATTATGTTTTATAGCCCACTCTGCTATTGACTTTGATAAATTGGGACTATCGGTGGTCTGAGAATTTTCTAATCTAGCGAAATTTCCAATTTCTTCCACATTCTCAACGAATCCTACATCACTCTGAGTGATATTAACAGAAGGTTGATAATTAATGCCAGGTGAAATGGCATTTGTACTGGTACTGAGATCGGAAGATGTTGACTCAGAAACTAACTGTGAACAACTAGTGGCAGGTGGGAGTGAATGTGGGAAAGTAGCATCTGATGATGTTGTGGCTCGGATTTCCTGAAGGAAACTATTTTGAGATCTCTTGGCACGCATATATTACTTCTGTGATTTCATTTTGCCAGTCATTATTGCGGTAAAAAAAGGAAATATATAGAACTGACTGTATAGTTATGAAGAGAATAGCGTAATGGAAGAAAATGGATATAGAACTTACGTGTAATAAAACCGGTCCTTGTATAATCTTGAATGTTAAAGAAACACAACACTTTGTAAAACTAAATAAATGTACGTCGTTTAAAATGTCACCCTTCGCCTTTGACGGTTCAGCACTAACTACCGTGTCGCGTGCAGACTGCAGTGATGCCAGAAACCCCCACTCCACGAAAAAACGTACCCCCCCCCCCCTTACCTAGCGCCTGTACCGCACCAATCAAGCATACCTAGCCGGCGCGGCGCTCTCCTGCGAGAATTCGTTTTCCCGACATCGAATAAAAATATATAACAAAAATTTTATGTTAAACGATTTTATTAAAAGTGTGGTAAAAAATAAAAAATTATTCTTTTCTTGTACTGCAATTTCGATGGTGTTTTTTCACTTTGAATAAAATCGACGAGCAGGATATGTCAACAGAATACGAATCAATTTAATACAGGATCGAGCCACGAAATGAATTTGTTGTGACATATCCTGCTCTACGATTTTATTTAAAGTGAAAAAAAATCCATCGAATCAGCAGTACAAGAAAATAATTATTTTTTAGTTTTTTTGTGCATTTTTAATAAAATCGTTTAACATAATATTTTTTTTATATATTTTTTATTTTCTAGGGTTTAGTGCTTATGAGTTTTCCCTCAACTCAATCGCAAGGGTTGAGGAATTAGTTGAAATTTCGCGAGATGAGCAAAATTTCCAAGATGCAGGTCCCAGTGGCGGCAGCAGCAACAGCAACGCTACTGATGGGCTTTTGCAAAAAATAATTGAGCAGAATATTGACATCATCGCTCAGAACCATTCATTGATATCGCAAATGAACATATTGCAAGTTTTATTAATTAATACCAGGGAGCGGGTGAATGGGTAAAGTTGTCGAAGAGCTACCTGTCACCGATCTCAATGAGGTTTGAATATGTTGTAGAAGTTAACATTCTGAACAACTTTTTCCTTTGCCGAAAATGGCGGTCAGCTCTAGTTTCCGAGATATTCGCAAAAAAAATATACTATTTACATTAGACTTTTTGGCGGTTCGTCTTAGTTTCAGAGATATTAATAAAAACTTTCGGCATAATATAAGCCCTGGTGGCGAACCGATGCGAGTATGTGTTATACTCTGTAATTTTAGTGTTAACTGTGGGTGACGGGAAATTGAATTGACTCCTTGCTTTACGCGCCCGCAAGCGGGTAATATATGCGACGCAGCACCAATTGTAGCCAGCACGCTCATTTGTTTCTATCCATTGTTTCTGCTAGAAAAGATCAGTTCGTTCGCAACGTTTGTTCACGCGACCTCAAAATGACATCTTTTACAGAGTTTGTGCGGGAAATAAACTCGGAAGAAAAATGTATAGATTTCCTTATCGAGAAAAATATTTTTAAAACTTGTATGAAGTGTCCGTTATGCGAAAAGCAACTGACGCTTAATCACGAAAGTAAATTCTTTCGTTGTCGAAATTCTGCTAGTGGTAGAAATAAGAAGAGGAAGAAGAACGTGCAATGTACTTTTGTACAATCTTATAAAACAGGGACATGGTTTGAGAATGTTCGTCTCCCGTTATTGACAGCCATAACATTTATCGTGGAATGGTTGTGGCTTTCACCACCACGATTCGGATTTACTTCGGATGACTTACATATTTCATCGTACACCTTCGTTGACTGGAGTAGTTTTTGTAGAGAGGTCAGATTTTATGTATTATTTTATATGCATTATATAGGCCAGGCCTGGGATTTAAGTGAACGCGGCGGCCGCTCGAAGCTCCTGGGCCGCCGCGGGGGCCAAGACGTGCGGTGGGAGAAAAGAGGCGTTGCCTCTGAAAATCGGCCGCCGCGTTCACTTAAATCCCAGGCCTGATATAGGCAATAGCTGCATCACAGATTTTTACTTAAAGATTGAAACTTTCAGTGCTATTTTGCGAAAATTTTAATGCGCCTATTGATAAACATGTCGATTAGCATCCCTCTTATGGATTCCAATAACCGTGAAATATGTTTTCGGGTGCGTAAACACGGTAGCGAGCCGATGTGAATTTAGTGATGCTAAAATGAGAGTGCGGTTACAAGCGTCCCGCGAGGGCGTGCAAGAATTGTTTCTTTACTGTCTTCGTCGAAATGCTACAATGTATAGGGAACAGTTATTCAGAATGTTGACCTTGAAAACATATTTGAAGGTCATTGGAATCCATGAGGAAGATGTTAATCGACAAGTTTACACAATTATTTGTTTTGCGCAATAGGTGTGCGTAAAATGGTGTGAGAAAAATTCTACTCAAGTAGGAGGACCCAATAAAATCGTAGAAATCGATGAAGCGAAATTTGGAAAACGTAAATACCACCGTGGACGTCTTATACAGGGAAAATGGGTTTTCGGTGGTTATGAGCGAGATTCGAAAAAGATATTCATTGTAGCCGTGGAAGATAGAAAAGCAGAAACATTGTTAGATGTTATAAAAAAATGGATACATCCAGGGACAACTATTATGTCTGATTGTTGGAAGGCATACAATTGCCTTCGCAACGAAGGCTATAAACACTTAACAGTAAATCATTCTTACAATTTTGTCGATCCCGATACACGTAATTGATTTTCATTACATTTTTTTGAAATTTTGTTTACAAAATACTGATATATTCCATAATTACTCTCGTTTAGAAGCCAATACACAATCAATTGAAAGAACGTGGAAGGATATTCGCGAAAATATTTCCAAATATGGAAACAAAGAAGAGGACTTGACATCATACCTCAGCGAATATCTTTTTAAAAGAAGTTATTCCCGACCTAGTAGAATTGAGGTTTTCTTCAATGAAGTCGCCGAGTTTCAAATATCCGATTTACAAAATAAGGAATACGACGGTTAATACGTACAACTTTGTATTAGTAAATTTATTATTTTCATAATGAAAATAAAAAAATATTTACCTACACTACTATATTTTTTTGCGAATATCTCGGAAACTAGAGCTGACCGCCATTTTCGTCAAAGGAAAAAGTTGTTCAGAATGTTAACTTCTACAACATATTCAAACCTCATTGAGATCGGTGACAGGTAGCTCTTCGACAAGTTTACCCTTGGAGTTTCCCCTCAATTCAGTTACAAAGCTTGAGGAATTCGAAGAAATTTTGCGAGATGAGCATAATTTTCAAGATGCAGGCCCCAGTGGCAGCAGCAGCAGCAGCAACGCTACTGGTGGGCACTTAAAAATCATAATACAACAAAACCGTACAATAATGCAACAAAACAATTTAATGATTACATTATTGATAGACACGATGGAACGGCTTAAAACACTGGAAAATAAGCCAATTGTAGCTGTGGTTGAAAAGAAACAATCATTCCTTGCCCAATTTAATCATTCTGAGTTTTCCCTCTACACGGTCGCAGGGGTTGGTAAAATTTCGAAGATGCGGTAAGTAAAATATCATTGTTAATTGTCACGTCCCGCGACGTGAAGTCTACTATTAATCAACCTTTTGAATCAATTATATTTACTATTTCGTACTTTAGAGGTGTTATAACCACCTCGCATAATTTACCAATATAATACATAGCCGATATGGCACTGTAATCGGAGATCGCGATAAGAAGAGTTCGAGTCGTGAATCTACCGACGGCAACAGCGAGCAGGAGAACCAGCACAAAGGAGGAATTTTACATCCTTTACGACAATGTATACCTGAGGTTCCCGTTCGCTACGCATAGCGAGTTCAATATAGTGTTTTTACTAATACTGCCGAAATTGAAGAATTCTAATTATCCGTATTTCACAGTTTGGTCTGTAGTTTACATTGACTAATTTACGCCAAAATAGATGGACAACCTATAACAGGCCTGGGATTTAAGTGAACGCGGCGGCCGATTTTCAGAGTCAACGCCTCTTTTCCCCCACCGCACGTCTTGGCCCCCGCGGCGGCCTAGGAGCTTCGAGCGCTTCAGGCCCGTACCATATGAACCGCGCGTAGCTCGGTTGATATGAGCTACGCGCGTTTCATATGGTACGGGCCTGAAGCGCTCGAAGCTCCTAGGCCGCCGCGGGGGCCAAGACGTGCGGTGGGGGAAAAGAGGCGTTGACTCTGAAAATCGGCCGCCGCGTTCACTTAAATCCCAGGCCTGACCTATAAGAAAAATGAGTAAAAATGACTACATTTTTATATATTTTTTTAAACAAATTGACGTATTATTCGTAATCTGATTACGATTGGCTGAATTTGGACAGATTAACAACAATACAGGACGCATTGAACAAAAAAAAAGAGATGTTACAGAATAATTACTGTGAAGTAGGGTAAAGGCAGGTAATATGGAACATCTGATTTCAAAAGCTTGTCAAAAGCAGGGGAATTTGTGTTTTTTAATAAAACGGACATGAGGGGACGAAGGAACTAATGCATAATGATACTTACCTAGTCAAATGTAAAAAAAATCCAATGGTTTTGCAGTTATAATAAAAAAACTGAAAAGACTGAAAATCGTCCGTTCGAAAAAATGGGTCCTAATATGGAACACCTAGGAAATTTGTAAAGAAAACTTAAAAATCTTTACCTTTTTTTACTAAAACTGAAGATTTATTAAGTAGAAGATACAAATAAATAAAAATACATCATTTTTGTAATTTATTCCTGCTTTCTGTGTCTCCTACACGTTGGGCACGTGAATAATACGTCGAAAGCTCCACATTCTTCGTGTGCCCACTGAAAGCAGCGAATACATTGGGTCTAATTTTCATTGCCATTATTTTTATAATTACCATCGTAAAGTGAGCATTCCGCATCATCGTCGTCATCGTCATTATCAACTTCATCTATGTTACTCGGTATGTTCCATATTACGTACACACATGTTCCGACAAGAAATTAAGAATTATTCTAAGAAGAAAGTAACTTTATTAGTAAACTATTATTGAATAATCAAGACCACGCATATTTAATGATAAATTATATCAAAATAATACTTTGTAACATACCTTCGCTACAATATTGAACCGTTTGTTGCACTTTTCAGAAACTTTTACACCCCAGAAAAAATATAAACGTTTCTCTTTCAATGATAGATGCCCGACTGGTGCTCAATTGTCAGTATCATCGTCTATTGTGTCTAGGGATCTAATATACACGATTGCCTGCAGTGTTCGTTATTTTGTTATCGAAATATTACGAAGTTCCATATTACGTGCCGTTCCATATTACCTGCCTTTACCCTACTATTACAGTACATCATATAGTCAATGCATATCGTTAAAAATGTATTGTGTATATACATATATATCTATTTTCTTTAAATGTTTATGAGAATATATTAGCAATGGATTGCAAATCCTATACGATACATGATACGAGTGTCACCTGACGATGATAACCAGGTGACAAAACTGCAAATGAATACGCAGGTTGATGTTTCCACAGAGTCGGCAATGTTTCCCCTCCGAAACGGGAAACCTGGAGACGGCCAATGTCACGCCGCCAGACACTCGGGCGGCTTTGCTCACCGTCCACTTGAATATATGTACAATTTTCGGGTACATGTGGCCAACAGTGATTTCTAAGAGGCCGCTTGAAGCTAGGGGCGGGTTGTTGTATCCTACGACGATGGTGCCAAGTCGCTGGATACACATTGGCGACGATTTGTTGCCCGGTCTACTCAGACGCACCTTAAAGGTATTACATAGGTCGGCTCGAAAAACCGAGCGGCTCGGATAGAACCAAATAATTACTTGATTACTGAAACTAAGGCGGCTGGCCAGCGCGCAACGAATACGAAGATCCGCGGGTTTGAAGCCCGTTTCCGAGGCTCCCTCTTTTCCGTGATCCTAAGAAAATTTATATACCTATCGTCAGGTATATTTTTTAATAAAACTACTGGCCCTGTGTACAATATAAATTGACGGAATTCAGTTGTTTTCCAAAGTTTTAAAATATCCAAGCTTTGAGGTTTTCTCATAAATTCTCTTGGCATGCTGGTAGATATGTTTATTAATTACAGTGATATTTTGAATTGCGATTATATTGATATTTTGGTACTGGGTTTGCCACAACACTACAGAGTAATTTTTTGTACTACGCCCAGAAAATAAGGTGCATGTGGTCTAGCGGAAACAAATTAATCATGTGGATGCCAGGAATCTTTTCTATAATCAAAGTTCCAGTATGGTGGTGTTTGTCAGTTTTATCCATTATCTAGTTTTATTCATTGTATCCGGCAATGCAGCCTAATATGGGGTAAACTAGACTCTTGGAACTTTTACAAAGCGGTAAACCGTCTACATTTGATATTAATATAAATTGTGTTGTCTTCGATGCGGGATAAATCTACGGACTGAAGGAGGATCGACACATTTAATCTCTACATTCCTGGGAGTGTTTAAAAGAGTCCTGGCATCCAAGGGTAAATGACTTGAAATTGACTCCTTTGAAATGAGTAATAAATCGTTAATGGCTTTATGAGTAATATTATGTTTTATAGCCCAATCTGCTAGTGACTTTGATAAATTGAGACTATCGGTGGTCTGAGAATTTTCGAATCTGGCGGAAGTTTCAAATTCCTCCACATTCTCAACGAATCCTACATCACTCTGAGTGATATTAACAGAAGGTTGAGAATTAATGGCAGGTGAAATGGCATTTCTAGTGGTACTGAGATCGGAAGATGTTGATTGGGAAACTGACTGCGAACAACTATAGTGCCAGGCGGAAGTGAATGTGGGAAAGTAGCATCTGATGATGTTGTGGCTCGGATTTCCTGAAGGAAACTATTTTGAGATCTCTTGGCACGCATATAGTACTTCTGTAATTTCATTTTGCCAGTCATTATTGCGGTAAAAAAAAGGAAATAGATAGAAGTGACTGTATAGTTGGGAAGAGAATAGCGTAATGGAAGAAAATGGATATAGAATTTACGTGTAATAAAACCGACCGAAAATTATTAAACGGGACCTTTCGTTGGAAAAAGAATTTCAAACAACGAGACGCGTATTCTCGTCGTAATTGCCACCGTAATTGTTTTCGCTATTCGGATTCGGTTTAGGGCTGTAACGACTATTCGAATAATCTAAGTATTCGAATATTCGAATATTCGAAAATCACTGAATTCGAATAATTTCTTCGAATATTCGAAGAAATTATTCGTATTCGAAATTATTCGAATTATTTGGTGTTAATATAAATTGTGTCGTCTTCGATGCGGAATAAATCTACAGACTGAATGAGTTTTAAAATTGGTGGATTCTAAACGAAAATGATAATAAATGGTTGGGAAGAGAATAGCGTAACGGAAGAGAATGGATATAGAACTTACGTGTAATACAACCGGCATTTGTATAACTTTGAATATTAAATATGAATACACCCTATTCAACTCGCTGCGCGTAGCGAACAGGAACCTCAGGTATACATTGTTGTAAAGGATGTCAAATTTTATTACACGTTAGGCCTAATGGAACTAGTTTCCGAAAAACTAGCGGGGCTGATCGTTGCAACGGGTACGAGACCCGTCGATATTGTTTTCAAACCTCATTACAATAATCCGGGGTGCGAGTGGTAAGCCGACCGCAATAGCGGAGCGGGCGGCTCACTTACCTGAAACGGAAATCATTTAACGTCATCGTTTAACAATTCCTCCAACTCTGTCACTCTTTCCACAGAGTTCAAAGGAAATTGTAAATTTTTATTTTTAATAAGAAATGATTTTTTCCGATCCGGCACCGGTGCTTGTTGTATGCCAATTTTAGACTCCAGATTTTTTATACGCTCCAGCGCTTCACGGGGCAATTCCCGTTGCAAATTGAGTTGACCCATCATGCCATGATTTAATTTTATTAAAACTTTCATGTCATCCGCGTTGTTGTTGCTGTTGCTGCTGCTGCAACTGGCCACATCATTCATGATTATGGACCCTAAAACCCTCTTTACAAAATCGTAGATGTTTGAGCCCCCAAATTTGGCAAATTCATTTGGCTAATTTTAATTTGCAAAATGCTTCCTTCCCTTGCCTCCCCAGCCAACTGAACAGCAGGGCCAAATCATTGCTAATGAGGGAGCTCAAAACCCTTTTTACGTAGTCGTAAATATTTGCTCCTCCAAACTTTGCAAATTCATTTACCTATAATTAAAAAATTATTAGCTTGGCTAAATTAAAAGAGAAAGAGAGAGAGAGAGAGAGAGAGAGAGAATAATGATATCTAGAGACGCGGCAGCGTCTCGACGCCAAGTACATGAAAGACACCCTATATATATATGTCGACTGTCGCTTCCGTGTACCTTTACTCGTCGCGGAGACACTCTAACCTAATTCTGACATTTATACATTAATATCTCATCGCGCCTTCAATATTTTGTAAATTTAAAGCCATTTTTCTTATGTAAACCGCATATCGGCTTTCGAACAAGACCAATTTCAATAAAATCGGTCCACACATAACAGAGATATCATAATATCGTTTCATGGATCTGCCAGAATTTTAAATTTTTCTCCTTCTTCTCCAAGAAATTTTTCGTCAACATAATACGTATATACGCGTTACACACACACCTTCAGCCAACACATGTTCGTTCTTCGTTCGTCGACTCTCGGGATACATACATATTATATATACTATTTTGAATTTTATTATAACCTACCAAGTGATCTCCTACATAGGAGACTGACTTATTGTCTCAATTAATAAGGTAAGTCGCCAAAATTTTTTTAATAGATTTCTTATGTAGAGTCGCAGACTTGGAAGTTGTCCGGAGATGGTTCGACTGAGAAGCATCTCCTTTCACACAAGTTTCTGGAAATTTGTACCATGCATGTACAAAATAAAATATATACACATAAAAAACTTCAAAAAAGTAAAAAAATTACGCCAAGTACATGATACAAATAAATCACAAAAAATAGAAAGTAATAATAATCACAAAAAATAGAAGATAATAATAATCACAAAAAATAGAAGATAATAATACCTTTGTAAAAAGAAGTGAGATCCCCATAAAAAACTTCAAAAAAGTAAAAAAATACGCCAAATACATGAAAACGTGAAAATCACAAAAAATAGAAGATAATAATAATTACAAAATTAAAAAAAGATGTGAAATCAAAATGAGCTGCTAGTACATAAAGATGCTTTCCAACTGCGCTTTAGATGACACAACTACAGGGTTATCCACTGAAGACTGGCGGCGCTCGATGAGAACGGCAACAACGTCACACGCATAATTTTATTTTTAGAACCTATACTTTTAGCAACAGCCCATGGATGACGGATGTATCGACATATGATTGTAGTAGTAATTATGCGTGTGACGTTGTTGCCGTTCTCATTTCTACTCGCGCGAGCGCCGCCAGTCTTCAGTGGATAACCCTGTACATATGCATAGCTAAAATTCCATTACTCATAATGGCTATTTATACAAAGAAAAAATGTATTAAATAATAATATGCAGATATATTTTTATACAAATAAATATTTTAATACGAATAAATATTTGATTCAAAATACTTGGCGCTGCGCAACCGAATAAATGTTAATTGCCTTAGTATTAATAATTTACAACTCCATTACAATATAAAAAACATATACATACACATACTAGAAACGCAGTCAGATTTATTCTACATATATTTAATTCTAATGCCATACGTAGCATATGCACAGGCACGCACCCACGCATGCACGTACAAGAAAGAAAGAAAAGGATTAATGCAATTTATACATATTTATTGATGTTAGCAACTCCAATTCGGGGCGCAGCGCCAAGTATTTTGAATCAAATATTTATTCGTATTAAAATATTTATTTGTATAAAAATATATCTGCATATTATTATTTAATACATTTTTTCTTTGTATAAATAGCCATTATGAGTAATGGAATTTTAGCTATGCATATGTAGTTGTGTCATCTAAAGCGCAGTTGGAAAGCATCTTTATGTACTAGCAGCTCATTTTGATTTCACATCTTTTTTTAATTTTGTAATTATTATTATCTTCTATTTTTTGTGATTTTCACGTTTTCATGTACTTGGCGTATTTTTTTACTTTTTGAAGTTTTTTATGATTCTGCTTTCTTACCGCGAGAATTATTATGTTCGCTTTCGTTCTAGGCCGTTCCTTCGACGCAACCCCACAGGTTCTCGCTTTATGAATACGCCTGCATAGCAAGGTCTAAAGGTTTCGAAATGCCGTAAATGTCACAGCCAATGTCCTTAGAGAGGTTCTATTTCGTACGCGATCCCGACACTCTTTGGGGGTCATGTTTGCATGCCTTTGTACTTGCAACTACCGAATTTAAAGCAGTACAATACAAATAGTTCAGTTGGTAAGTCAATATATATGTATATATATATTCTATGCGGAGCTAGTTTTTTACCATGGAAAGTTACTTACTTAAAGTTACTTTTACCATGGAGAGTTGAGTGGAAAATTCAAATGTTTGTTTTTCATTAAAAATGTTTCCTTCCGCTGCTCCACTGGTGCTGCTTGTGAGCCAACTTTATTTTCAATATTTTTTATACGTTGCAGCGCTTCGAGGAGCAATACCCGTTGGAAATTGACTTGAGTTATCAATCCATGATTTTGGTCTATTAATGTGTTTATAGTGTTGCTGCAGCTGTTGCTGGTGCTGGTGCTGGTGCTGGGGCCTGCATCTATGTTTTCATCAAATTATTTATTACATTTTATATCTTTTCACTGTAACTTTCCATGGTAAAAAACTATCTCCGCATATGATATATCTGTGGTTGTAAGGAAAAACGACCCATGTCACAATTTCAAAAAATTTGAGTTTATGCATTAATTCAACTGTAGAATATTGGATGTATGTTTTTATCAGAAAAAAATGCATGAAAACGAATTTTATACGTTGAAAAAATAATGCAATTTATCCGAAGTCCAATATTCAATTAATACGCATTTGGCAAAACAACGTAAGTCCACAAAATTTGGAGAATACGACGTATCTTTCCTTCGTGATCGCTTTTTATTTGCTATTTTTATTTATCTGTATATACTATAACGTATTTTGTGTAAAATAAAATGAGCAAAATTATATTTCATATTTTTATCTTACTACAAACAGCACATTATGAAGTATCAGTGATACATAAATGTGTAACTTGTATTTTACAAAGAACAACACAAAGCGCAGAAAAAAACGAAAGAAGATAAAAAAAAGAAAGTAAAAGAAGGAAAAGTAATCATTTCTTTTCTTTTCTTCTTAATGTTCAAGCAGAACAACACAAGTCCAGTGGACTTGTGTCGTTCTGCCTAAAGTGTATGTAAATTATTACTATTTTCTTTATTATTATTTACGTTAATTATACGAATATTGAATATTATGCAAAGTGAAGGAAATATACATTTATATCGTAAGAAGAAAACAAGGAAACATTGTTAATAAGAAGAATTGGTGTTTAGAACTTTCAACGACAATATCTCGAAAGTGAAAACATGTGACATGGGTCGTTTTTCCTTACAACCACTGATATATATACACATATATTGACTTACCAACTGAACTATTTGTACGGGAGAGACTCCCTTCGCCTCCATTATTTGTGCTGGGCCCCGCCGGGTATACTATTTCGTCTAAAAACCAAAGTTGTTTTTAATAAAGCGTTCTGCTGCAAACATTAATAAACATATATGTTTTATATCTCGCGCGTTCGTCAGTGCTTTAATCAGGGGTACCTCAAGTGGGAACAAACAGAAACGAACAGAAACGAGCAATGTTACCAACCCTACGGAAAAATCCGTAGATCTACGGATTTTTTACTTTATCTACGGACCTACGGATTGTAAACTGCCGTCAAGCTCATCTCTGCTATGTATTTAACTCGTCGAGTATGTATAGTTAACAAGGCATGCTTGTCATACATGTTCTAGTGCTAGCACGTGCAAAAATTACATCCGATTTGTGTGGAAACTCTCTACTGCTTTAAATTCGGTAGTTGCAAGTACAAAGGCATGCAAACATGACCCCCCAGAGTGTCGGGATCGCGTACGAAATAGAACCTCTCTAAGGACATTGGCTGTGAAATTTACGGCATTTCGAAACCTTTACACCTTGCTATGCAGGCGTATTCATAAAGCGAGAACCTGTGGGGTTGGGTCGAAGGAACGGCCTAGTACGAAAGCGAACATAATAATTATCGCGGTAAGGAAGCAGAATTGTGGACACATCCAAAACGCATCTACTGCAAATAAAGCGTAAGGAAAATGTGAAAAATGTATTGTTACTAATCTACAAGGGCAGATGTTGGCAACCACATCGCCACAAGATGGAACTTGTACATTAAGTACTGCGGAAGAAGAGGCATTTTTAACAAGGGAATCTGTGAAACAACACGATTTTTGACACAAAACGCCTAGGATAGAATATGACTTGATCAGAAATAATATGAGGGAACTGAGCAAAGTAGCGGGAAGGGAATTGGAAAATTGTTTTAGGTAATTGTAATTTTTATATAGCATATTTTCACACCTGATATAATAATGGGTTTCCTCATCTTTGGAGGTGGAGGTAGTGACGCCTCTTCAGGGATTGCCTCAATTTGTGAAGATGGGGATACCAGCGGCGTCAATTCCTGCCCCGACTCCTCACTGCTCGAAAATCTCCTGGGAATAATTTTCCTTTTTCCGTTACCTGCGTCCGACTGTAAATCACTGGTTTCTTCCGCTCTTTTCGGATTCGTACATTCATTAATAAGTACATATAATAATAATTTCAACCTACAACAAATTCCACCGGGAAATATGGATACGGCAAACTTTTCCCGACATCCTAAAGGTTGGACTACTTAGGCAAAGAGAGAAAGAGAGAGAGAGAGAGAGAGAGAGAGAGAGAGGGGGGGAGAGAGAGGGCGAGAAGGGTGTAGGGAGATGCTACACCGAGCAATCGCGCCCGGCTGAGCTCTGATAAATAATTCAAAGAAAACTTGTGTATTGCAACATATTGTTCATTGTCGTAAATGTCGATTTCCACAATTTTTTCATCATATCGTTGTAAAAGTAGTACCAATAAATTGATAAGATACGACATATGTAGGAACGTACATCGAACTACTAGATTGGAGAATACCGGAAACTCATTTTAATTTAACTGTGCAATGTTTTGTTATAATATTAACAAAGATGATATTTTACGTTTACTGCATCTTGGAAATTTTGTTTATCTCGCCAAATTTCTTCCACTTTTTCAACCCTTGCGACGGAGTTGAGGGGAAGTTCCAAATATGTATTCCACACCAAACACCAAGGAAACACTCTAAGCACACTAACTTTAAATACGTAGACTACTAATAAAAAGAATACTGAAAAGTCAAAAATCTAAAGTGTTCGATCCGCAAATTCTTGTATATTAAAATGTCAATAAAGGAACGCAGGTTTTAATGTTACCCATAATTTTGGCTGAATTTACCAAATTTGTTGTCGAAAATGATGCTCGAAATTTAATTCAAATTTCGGCGCGATTCTTTAAACACGTTCTATTTGCCGAGTGTTTATCGGATTAATTTGATTATTGTAAGGTATGTTTAGTATTATATGACCTTCCGAGCTGCCGAAAAAATGTATTGCAATATCAATAGTTTCTCCCAATTTTTTATGTTCAATGTTTATCATCTGTGACTTGACTTTTAAAAAAAGTACCAAAAAGTACCTCCCTGATTTTTGTGTATATTAATAGAGGGAAAATTAAACATTATATTAACGTTAATTTCAACTGCCCGAATTTGCCCGAAACGGATAAAATATCTGAAATCCTTACCCTAGTAGCATTTTTGGTTGGCCAACAGTAGCCAACAGTTGGGAATTAGTTGGGATATAGTTAGTGTTTTTGCCTACAAATTCCCAACATACGGCCTACGGCAAAAAAGTTGCGACAGTTTGCCTACGAATATTCAATGTTGGGCCAACAGTTACTATGGTTGGTTAATTAACAAAAAAATTGCGATAGTTTGCCAACGAATACCCAATGTTGGGCCTACAATTATTATCGTTGGTTAATTAACTAAAAGTTACAACAGTTTACACACGAATATTCAATGTTGGGCCAACAGTTACTACGGTTGGTTAATTAACAAAAAAATTGCGATAGTTTGCCAACGAATACCCAATGTTGGGCCTACAATTATTATCGTTGGTTAATTAACTAATAGTTACAACAGTTTACATACGAATATTCAATGTTGGGCCAACAGTTACTATGGTTGGTTAATTAACAAAAAAATTGCGATAGTTTGCCAACGAATACCCAATGTTGGGCCTACAATTATTATCGTTGGTTAATTAACTAATAGTTACAACAGTTTACATACGAATATTCAATGTTGGGCCAACAGTTACTACGGTTGGTTAATTAACAAAAAAATTGCGATAGTTTGCCAACGAATACCCAATGTTGGGCCTACAATTATTATCGTTGGTTAATTAACTAATAGTTACAACAGTTTACATACGAATATTCAATGTTGGGCCAACAGTTACTATGGTTGGTTAATTAACAAAAAAATTGCGATAGTTTGCCAACGAATACCCAATGTTGGGCCTACAATTATTATCGTTGGTTAATTAACTAAAAGTTACAACAGTTTACACACGAATATTCAATGTTGGGCCAACAGTTACTACGGTTGGTTAATTAACAAAAAAATTGCGATAGTTTGCCAACGAATACCCAATGTTGGGCCTACAATTATTATCGTTGGTTAATTAACTAATAGTTACAACAGTTTACACACGAATATTCAATGTTGGGCCAACAGTTACTACGGTTGGTTAATTAACAAAAAAATTGCGATAGTTTGCCAACGAATACCCAATGTTGGGCCTACAATTATTATCGTTGGTTAATTAACTAAAAGTTACAACAGTTTACACACGAATATTCAATGTTGGGCCAACAGTTACTACGGTTGGTTAATTAACAAAAAAATTGCGATAGTTTGCCAACGAATACTGAATGTTGGGCCAACAATTCCTATGGTTGGTTAATTAACAAAAAATTTACCACGGTGATACTACAGTACATTGGGCGGATTGGGCCAACCAAAGTAAGACAACATAGTCTTACAAACGTCAGAAACTTTGATACATCCAAAAGCCTGTTATTATATTCCAAGTTTAGTTTTTTCTTTTCTTATTTATAAATACGTGTATACCTACATACAACGCAATCATTCTCGTCGAATGATGAAACGAAAAGTCGTGCACATTTAGTGTAGACGGCAATCGTCACTTGCAACGTTTTATTACTTGAATTTTGCAGATGTGAGGGCGAACGAACATTCCCATATAGCACACCTCGTCTTAAAGACGTCTAGTTTATGTCCATTTTAGGTCTGAACAACTTAATTCGTAACAAGACGTCTTTAAGACGTATTTAAGACGCCTTTTGGACATCTTTAAGACTTTACAAGACGTTATGCTATCTGGGTTCGTTCGTTTGATTTAAATGCACCTTTAAGACAGACGTCTTTAAGATGTCAGAAAACAGCTGTTTTAAAGTTGTTCTAAAATAAGGTCGTAAGACGTTCAGACCAAAACAGATGTAGCATGAATATCTTTAAGATGTCGTGTGCTATCTGGGTATCGGTGATAACATTTTTTAACAAACAACAGTTTGTTGTCAATGTCGGGCCATAGTTGGCTCACTAAAGTTCTGTTGGATGTAGTCTTAGAATTTATTTATTTCTTTAAAATTTTCCACTTTATAGTTTAATCCCGTTTACGGAAGTGAAAATAATATCAATTCAGGAAAAAGGTGCTTTTGTCATCGATACTGATACATATATACTGCGGCCTCAGCACCAGGGTTAATTGCCATGGATCGTCCTGGCACATAAGATTGTCAGTGAGGGTAATGTGTGCGTGATGACGCTCTTACAGATCACGCAATATAACTTTGCCTCCGAGCGGCGACTGAGTTGGCCATGACTCACCGTGCGTGCGAGAGAGTCAGACCGTCGGCGTCGGCGTTCGACTCTCTCGCACGCACGGCAAGTCATGGCCAACTTAGTCGCCGCTCGGAGGCAAAGTTATATTGCGCGATCTGTCCGGACCATTGCCGCCACTCCTGTGGTATGTATTCCCCTCGCTCGCTCCCATTTCATCTCGCTCTCGCCTTCGCCGGACAAGAGTTAGACAGAAATGGTGGGGATAGCGAAAAGCCCACAGAGTGTGCATCAAACCGATCCCATAATGAGACAATACTGTATCTTCAATCTTGTGCGTTTGCTATATGTTACGGTTATTTTAATCTATTAGTCATTAATATCAAACCCTAGTAGCATTTCTGGTTGGCCCGCGGTATCCCCAAGTTGGGAATTAGTTGGCCATCAAAATGCCAACAATAAATGCTACTAGGGAATTAAAACATGTACTTATACTGTAAGATATTTTTGTGGTTGTATAGGCGATCTGAATTGTTTGTATCGCCATATTGCGTTGCCTTGACAACGATCGAATGATCGAGAGGAGAGCGGTCGATTCAGGGTTGCCAGATCTCCGGCATTCAGCCGGAGTCTCAGGTTTTATACTGTTGTGTCCGGCCTCAGGCAGGCACAATAAAAATCTCCGGCTGAATAGAGAGTATGTTGCAGCATGCCATTGCATGTCAATAAAAAATAAAAAACTATTAAAATCTGTACTAAATTCAAATAAATATTCATAATTGTAAGAATTGAAACAGCGGAGAGAACGGGATAAGTTTATAAAAGAAGTTATATTTCAATGAAGCGGTGCAGGTTTGACAGAACGTGTCTCGGGTCGAGGTCTGTGCAAGACTGACTGTTCTTGACCGGAAAATCCTTGCGTTGACGCTATTGAAAACTCCTTAAGGCCCTATCTAATTTACGACGGGCCTGTCGTCACGTTGCCCAGCTCCGGCGTCGCCGTGCTAGCTTTTCGATAAACATTCGCATGCGGATGCTCTCGTTCGTGGAAGGGTGTCGGATTTCCTAACATAATACTTTTATTACAATTATTATGATTACTCCTTTATAATAAATCATTATAATGAATTTTAGATGCCTGTTTTTCTACTGGCCCTTATTTCCCCCCCCCCCCCCCCGCCTCTCAACCCCACTCCATGAAATTGAAATCTCCGGCAAAAGATCAGGCCTGATCTGGCAACCCTGGGTCGATTGTATTGGGAAATACTGTGAGAGCGCCATCTACTAAAGTAAGCTCTGCAATCGGGTTAATCGCGTTACAGGACTGGTGTCACACAAGTATTGAAATAATGAAATAATGTTTTTGTCATTAAATAGTCTGTTTTTTATAAAATCGATTATCAAACAGTCAAAATTCACAATACTCCCAATTACATGTAACAGCTAACCCGATTGTACTGCTTTAGTTTTCGCCACCAGATTGCGTAGCGGAAATAAGAAAATGCCAATTGCGTCACATCGCCACGAGGCGTTTTGGGTAGCATTCGGTAGCATTCCACAGCATTCGATAGCGTGGCCTCGGTCTGTGCGGTTGACGAAGCCGAAAAGTGAATTTCTTAACCTTTTGTGATTGTGATTTTTGTGTTCCATTTCGCGGTTTATTCCATTATTTTGTGTTACAATCCAGACCAGGTAAAGATTACATTTTAAAAATGTACAAGGTGGTGGAATTTGATCCAGTACAGGACGGTGGTGGAGGCATTAGTGTTGTGCGAACGGAGTGGCTAACACCTCTTAAAAAACAATGCGTGTGGCCGCCTTATAAATTAATGTCTAAATTTAATAAAGCTCTACAGGGAGTGATACTCCCTGATGAAAAGTGGACATTATACGGTATTAACCGAATATTTTATGAAACTGGTAAGATTCTGCTAAACTTGTAACTCTCGGTCCACACCAAGGCGAACACGAACAAACACATTGTTTGCGAACGTTTTCGTCTGTTCTTGCCGTGTGCACACTGGTTCAAACATGAACAAAACTCAGCGTACGAATCCTATATAAATGTTTTGTCCTGTTTGCGATGATGTGCACACGGTAAGAACAGACGAAAAGGTTCGCGAAAAATATTTTCGTTCGTGTTTGCCTTGAGGGAGTTACCGTTGTTCAGTTTTAGTTTTCGGGATATTTGTAAAAAATTGTGAACGGTAGTTGGTTTGGGTTAGGCTACGGTTATACTGGATACGTAGTCGTACGACTATATGTATAATTCGTCGTCCGTATACGAACGTATTCGGACGTATTCAGACGAATGGAATACGTCCGTATATGTACTGACGAGCAGTTAGTCGTACGACTACGCATCCAGTATAACCGTAGCTCTAGAGAGTTCACCGATCAGTTTTTTGCCAATATTTTGAAAACTAAAGCCGAGCGGCAGTAACACATAGGAAAATGTTGCTTAGTATGACCTTTGCAATATATTTCAAGATCATCAAAACCGGTGCGGTGTGCCCTCTTCTATATAATTATTTGGTAATGTTTTACCAAATCAAATTTCTTATTCTTCATTGTATCGACCTGGAAATAATATCAACATGTATTTCTTACGGTCTCCTGATTGAAATGGGTAAACCTGTTTACCAATTTCGATGAGGACTGAATATGTTGTAGAAGTTAACATTCTGAACAACTTTTTCCTTATGTACATACATATAATCAGCGTACGGCCGGTCGGCCCTTGTTTTCCACCATTTCTTGGAATCCTGCGGTGGAGAGCGCGCGCTACATATGTGTTATATATGTGCACAGTTCGCATCGTGTTTGGACGCGTCGGGTGGCGTGGCGTATGAATAGTAACTTCGCGCTTTGAGAGAATCGTAGAGCGAGCGAGGAGGGACAAAAGATTGTCGAAACGACGTTACCGTTGGCTGCGAAAGAGAGAAAGTATGATACTTTATCTCGCTTTGTTTCTTACGTGCCTATGCTTTGTTTTTCTTTAGCGGCATCAGCGGCGCGGAATTGTCGACACAATTACTTGTATAGGTACCTCGTACCCGCAAAGATATACAGTGACTCGCATTAATATTCGGACACCATGGTGTGTGAGAGATTATTGCTCTGTATAGTTGTTTCCAATAGTGTTATTGAATTTCTTTTTTCGTAATATATTAAAACACTTATTGTAGTAAGTAAAAACATAAATTTTATTTATTTAACGCACATAGTTTTTTACATAATAAGCGATAAAGTAAATAATGCCAAAATTTAATATCGCAAAAATATTCGGACAGTGAATAACTTACATAAATTTTATATAAAATGTAAGAAAATCCGATGGACGCGCTTAAATATGGCGCCCCGGAACCGCGGCCTACCGTCCGGAAGCCCAAATATACCGATTGGGACCGCTCGCGCGGGAAATACTGGGAAAAACCCAGGCCGAACGGAAGCGGCTCGGAAAAGGACGCTACGCACGGGCCAGGACGTGGCCACTCTTGTACGGTCTTCGGGACACACTGGTCGCTACTGCAGAAGCCCTCCGCGTTCTCTTGTACGATTTGCCTGACTCTTGTGGAAAATAAACAGTGTAATATTGATAGTCTATCTTACGTGTGTTTGTTAACCGACGTTAAGAAAAACATTTCTTACAAATCAGAAGTGGGATATAGCCACGTGCTGTGACGCGTTCGCAGAATTCTCTGTGAAACGGTTGCCGAACATTTATCTCGTAGTGACGCGATAGAGACGCCATTGTGCTACGAGGAGTGTACATATTTAAATAGATAGCATTTAGGGTCATCGTGTATATAGTAGCTTGTAGTGTCGTGTACAGTTTAGTGTATAAGAAAACTGACGACATGGGCCGCAGTTCTCAACGAAGCAAAGACGCCGCCGCCATTGAGGGACTGAAGGGGAGGCAACATGACGCCGCTTCGGATACTACCATCGAGGAAAGCGTAAGAGAGTAGAACGCGCGGCTTAGCCGTTTAGAACAATTGATCGAAAAGAATTTGAGTCGGAAAGCATCGCGTTCACGCTCCCGTTCTCCTTTGCGGGTACGCTCGCGTTCTCCCTCGCGACCACGTTCGCGTTCACGTTCGCGTTCACGCTCCCGTTCAACCTCGCGTCGACGCTCGCGGGCCTCACCGTCGTATACTCCACCCGTGTCCACACCGAACACCGTAACGGATCGGTTGGACCGATTGGAGCGGCTGATGGAAAGGATGAGTCGCCGACGCTCTCGTTCGAAGTCGCGATCATCGTTCCACGCTAGGGCGGGAGACGAACTCCTGATCCCAATCTACGATCCGGACGAGGACGACCCGACAATTGAACGGTGGACCAGACAAGTGGACGTGTTGGCGGAAAGGTATCGTTGGAGCGACGACACGATCATGCGGCTGATCGTGACACGGTTGAAGGGTCACGCTCGAAGATGGTACGACGCGCGACAGGATGTTACCCTTACCTGGCGTGAAATTCGAGACGCTTTGAAAAAACGGTTTCACGTCGCGATATCGTTCAATCAGCGTTTAGGACGGGCCTATGAATACAAGGCGAGGCCGGGACAAAAATTAGGGGATTATTGTTTCCGGAAGTTGGAGAAATTGCGGAAGCTGGGATATTCTATCTCAAGTGAGGATTCGATCGACGTGGTGATCGGTGGTATACCCGACACCAACATAGCCCACGCTATACGGTCGGCCAAAATGAAGGACGTTGACGAGTTGTACTTGTTCATGCGACGCATGGGCGACTTGCCGGCGCAAAATGGCCGACGGAGGACAACGCCGGAACCCTCACGAAGGGAGCAACCATCTTCGTCGATAGCAGCGCCCAGCCGGAAGGAGGACGAGGAAGAAAGCCGTACCAAGGCTACCTGCTATACTTGCGGGCGGGTCGGACATAGGGCCAGGGACTGCAAGAAGTCATAAACGCACGAGGAAATGCACAGCCGAAGACCTGACGCTGATACGTATGCGGTACAAGGATAAAGATCCTTGTATACGGGCGAAGTGAACGAGAATCCTGATAACAATGGATTGGAGCTGCCTTGGAATTCGATCCAAAACAGGGCCGATGATCGAAAGAACACAAACATATGTCGTGTTTGCGTATCCTTTCACCCTGTAAAGTGGTAGCTACGATAGCTACAGGGAGGTATGTAAGCAAATATTTCCATCGATATGTATATGTTTGTGTATGTATGTACAGACACAAAAAGGAATGGTTGTTGGTGATCGCTCGTAAGACATCGAGGGTTGCTGCGTTACGAGAGGCAGAGTCGGCGTGCGTCGGAGACAATGCATCGGGGTACCTGAGGTACCTGACCGCAGCGAGCAGCCGCGCGAGCACGTTCGCGAGCGGCGATGTACACTGTGGGCAGTGCAACGAGACACCAGGGGTGCCCAACAGCAGCAGGCGACGTACGAGACAACAACATCGAACGTCACTCAACACCATCACGCAGCAGTAACAAGAACGACCAAAAGAGCACTGGGTGCCCTAGGTCGTGGTGGAGTGATCAAGGATGAGTACTGGGTACTCTAGATCAGGTTGGTCTCTGGGTACTGGGTACTCAGGATCAAGTTGATCGCTGGGTAATACTGGGTATTACGCCGGGTCAACGGGAGACGATTGATCGAAGCAAACACAGTGGTGTTATGTTGAGACAGTCGGGGATGGTTGACTTTGACTGACGCTGGGCGTTAGGTCAAAACAACTGAAGACAGAAATCAACATGCAGGCGAAGCGCAGTAACGCTTCTTCTTCAGCCAGCGTAACAGCGCTTTTCCTTCAACCAGCGCAGCAGCGGTTTTCCTTCGACAGGCGCAGTAGCGCTTCTCTTGCAGCGAGCACAGTGGCTCACGCCACCAGACAACGCTGGATTCCGCAGTGGCGTAAGAACGCCTACCCTTCAGCGAGCGCAGTGGCGCCTACTCTACAGGACAATGCAGGAATGCAGCGCAGCGTACGAACGCTAACCCTCCAGCAAGCGCAATAGCGCTCACTCTACAAGACAACGCTGGAGTCCACAGCGGCGTAAGAACGCCTACCCTTCAGCGAGCGCAGTAGCGCCTACTCTACAGGACCATGCAGGAATGCAGCACGGCGTACAAACGCTAACCCTCCAGCAAGCGCAATAGCGCTCACTCTACAAGACAACGCTGGAGTCCACAGCGGCGTATGACCGCCTATCGTTTCCAACGAGCGCAGTAGCGCTGTCCCTTCAGCGTGCAGCGCGGCTCCTTTTTCAACGAGCGTAATGACGCTCAATCAACAAACGTCAGAGGGCCACAACAGTGTTTCCGACTGCAGTAGCGCTATCCAGCGCCTAACATACAACGGGAGCCACCGACGAGCATGTAAATGCTTGTTCCTCAACAAGCCACAAACACAAGCCGCACAAAAACAGCGTGTGGCACAGCAAACAAACAGACAACTACGGTTTCGATGTTAACAGATTAACTAATCTAATCGAAACTAGCTTGTCCATCACGTTGCACAGGATAAGTACCCTTACCCAAACATGTAATCTGCTCGTTAATAGCCTGGCTGCCAAACAATTAACCTGTTCGCATTACAGATCACACGTCTGCGGACAGACTTATTGTCAGGATTGGCCGAATGTAAGAAAATCCGATGGACGCGCTTAAATATGGCGCCCCGGAACCGCGGCCTACCGTCCGGAAGCCCAAATATACCGATTGGGACCGCTCGCGCGGGAAATACTGGGAAAAACCCAGGCCGAACGGAAGCGGCTCGGAAAAGGACGCTACGCACGGGCCAGGACGTGGCCACTCTTGTACGGTCTTCGGGACACACTGGTCGCTACTGCAGAAGCCCTCCGCGTTCTCTTGTACGATTTGCCTGACTCTTGTGGAAAATAAACAGTGTAATATTGATAGTCTATCTTACGTGTGTTTGTTAACCGACGTTAAGAAAAACATTTCTTACAAAAATATAAATATTTTTTAACAACATTAATATTTCGTAGGTTGACCCTTTTGTCTTATTACTTCCTGTAATCTTTTGGGCATATTGGATATAATTTCATTTAAATATTCCTGTGTTATACATTTCCATTCTTGTAATAAACGTTCCTTTAATTTTTTTATTGTTCTTATGGGTGTTGTTCGTATATTACGATCCAATTGATCCCATAAATTCTCAATGGGATTTAAATCTGGCGATTGAGGAGGAGGGTGTAACACTTTAGGACAGTTATATAGTAGGTATTCCTGTATTATTCTCGATTTGTGCTTAGGATCGTTGTCCTGATAAAACTTAAAACTATTGCGTATGTTCATATTAACAGCACTTTTGATTAAATTTTCTTTCAGTAAGTCTAAATATTTCATTTTATCTAAAATACCGTCGATAAAAACTAGTTCACCAACACCTGCAGTTGAGATGCAACCCCACACCATTACACTGCCGCCGCCGTGTTTCACTGTTGCTCTCAAATTTTTTAATTTCAATTCTTCATTGACTTTACGGCATATCATTCTTCGCCCATCTGACCCAAAAAGATTAAATTTGCTTTCATCCGCAAATATTACATTGTTCCACCATGTTTTGTCTTTAGAAACGTAGTCTTTAGCAAAATTTAATCGTTTCTTACGATTCACTTCGTTTATGTATGGTTTTCTTCGTGGAACCCTGCCGTTGTATCCATGTTTTTTTTAATACCCGACGTACTGTGTCGGGATGCACCTTCTTTCCAGATTCTTGGAATAATTCGGCAGCTAGTTTTACAGCACTTCTTTTAGGATCATTCTTTATTTTTCTAATAACCTTGCGTTCTTCGCGAGAGTCTAATAATTGTGGACGTCCCTTTTGCCGAATTGAATCGATTCGATCTTCACGAATATACCTGTGTACAATATCTGCTACATTACTCTTGCTTACATTTAGTAATTTGGCTATTTCTCGATATGATTTTCCCTTTTCTTTGTTGTAAATAACCAGTTGTCGAATTTCAAATGATGTATTTTTGCCTTTTCGTCCCATATTCACTAATAATATGTCTAATATTAACGAAGTCAATAACAGTACTGAGTCTTCGATGCACGCTGGACCTTATGTTTACAAACAATGTACACTAGCAAAATAACCGACTGCATCCAACGAATTACTACAGCCAGTAAACTGTTGTGTCCGAATATTTTTGCGATGTTAAATTTCGACATTCTTTACTTTATCATTTATTTTGCAAAAAACTATGTGTGTTAAATAAATAAAGTTTATGTTTCTACTAACTACAATAACTGTTTCAATATATTACGAAAAAAGAAATTCAATAACACTATTGTAAACAAATATATAGAACAATAATGTCTCACACAGCATAGTGTCCGAATATTAATGCGAGTCACTGTATGTACATCTGAAGGGGCGTCGTAAAAATAGTAGCGCATGATGTCGGTTTACATGTTTCGAAAGTCGGAACTCTCTATATCTTTGCGGGTACTATACATACATAATATTATGTTCATAATATTATGTTTGCAGCCAGCCCCGAGCGTGTCACCTACGAGAATTCACTGTTTTGCAAAAACCTGTAAACAGTTTTTGCGAATATCTTGGAAACTGGGCCGATCGTTATTTTCGTCAAAGCAAAAATTTGGTCTAAATATACTGACTCTATTCATGTATTACTTGCGATAATGTGAGCAGAAAGATCCTATAAAAATCGAATATTTTTAGATAATTTGACTAAAGCTCGCGAAAAGTGCAAGAAAGCGGAAAGTGAGTCCGAAGTGGCATCCGAATGGGAAGGGCAGCAAACAGGATTAACAAGAAAAAGAAAAATTAGAAAAATTATTGATAGTGATAATGATGATCATTCTGACAATGAAAATGGTGAACAGGTGCAAGTGACTCATTTGCCTGTCTCACCAAAAAATAATCTTCGTATAATTGGTATATAAACAAATTTCAACTTTACAATTTTACAATTTTAAATTTACGATAATTCTCACAATTTTTTTTATAGATATTCAAACATTTGAATCTCCATCCATAAGCAATACCTCAAGTTATTTGCACAATCAGTGTATTGGTAAATGTCAACTATTAAACCAAAATGCATGTTTTCTTTTGTCTTTCTTGCAGTAAAATTATAACTTTCATGTACTATTTTTTAGATTCCCCTGAAACAATATTTAAACCATTGATATCAGCTGCACCAGATACTAGTAAGTATTGTGTCAAACATTATTTTAATTTTCTGTTTTGGAAAGTATCTTTTTTATTTTAGGTAATTTATAAGTATGTATGAGTTTGCATAGTTTTTAATATTCTGAATACATGGTATATTATGTTGTAGATTCTTCTTAGTAAATATTTCTATAATTTATGAATTAATAGATAATTATTTTTAGGTCCATTGAGTATTTTCGTCACACCAAAGAAGAAGGTGCAGCCACTGCAGGAGCACGTATTATTGAATGTAAACAATTCATTGGGTAAAGTAACTATTTATACAATTTGACTCTACTTTTACTAATGCAATGTACTAAATTTAGAGTTTTACTTATTTTTTATTTTAGATGTGATTGCCAATCATCTGGCACACATTGAGAATGAACTGAAGGAGCTTCGGGAAGCACAACATGATATTTTAATGCACTTACAACCGTCCAATACAAAAACACTAAGTTCTCTACCTCCAGACATCACAATTCCTTGTGACAAAATTGAGGATCTTCAAAATATTGATATTTGTCTTACAACCGAAGGCAATGAGGACTTATTAGTAAGTACTATTTCGTCCCTTTGTGGATGAATGTCTCTATCAATGAAGATGTTTGATATTATATTTCAAAATACCACACAGTAATTTTTATGAAACTTCATTCAGGGCTGTTTGTGTTGCATTTAAGATTTATAATTTTATCTTTCCATTGAACCAAATTAATAAACATAGAATAAATATATATAAATTGATTTTTACAGAACACTTTGTTTCAGATTAATCACCTAAGCTATGTAGGTGGCAATAAAACAAGCACAATTGTACGAAGAATACTGGAAAAAGTTTTTACAAACTCTTTTGCCCTGAATTGCAATTGGACAGGGAGGAATAATAAAATTCCTTTAAAAGATTATAAATTACTACAAGTGATAAAATGTAAGTAAAAACAATAGGTTTAGATTTTTTCTTTTTATTGCTTCAGATTGTAGCATATTTGCTACATAAAAATAATTGCGAGGAACAGACCTATTTCAGAGTAAAGGTCAGTTTTTCGCAATTATTAGGTTTCCTTTTCTGTATTCATGATTGTTTTAATACATGTTGTAGGCGCTGTACGTAAAAATAAGGTGGCTGAAACTGCTACTGATAGTGAAATCAATGCCATCCTAAGCAATTGGTTTAGATTTGCAAAAGACAGAGATGGAGGTCGAGAAAGAAGGAGAAGTTCAGTACAGTAAATCATCGGAACGAAGATCGAAACGAACTATACAGCGGCATGTGGCTGCAAAGGCAAAACAAATCAAACAGAGCTTACGAGTAAGTGCTGTTCCGGAAACACGTTTTAATATTTCTAATAGGGATGTACCTTCTACATCTGATTGTAATGCTGGAGTATTTACTCTGTCTAATAGTTCTGCCAACGAAATTATTTATCCTACTTTGATACCTGATGCATCTATAGAAACAAACCTAAGTTCATCTCTGATCTCTTGGTCTCATAAACATAATGTTACTCATGCTGCCCTTGATGATTTATTAAGGTTATTAAGATTGCATCATCCAAATTTGCCAAGCGATTCACGGACATTTTTACGTACACCAAAGATTATTAACGTTAAGAAATGTGCTAGTGGTTCATACATATATTGTGGACTTGAAACCGGCATAAGAGAAAGAGTTTCGGCAGGATTGAGGTCAAAAAATTATCCCTTAGTAGATAGAAAAATATCTGAATTTAACTGGGATTCATTTTTATCTATCACTGTTAATGTTGATGGTTTGCCAATACAATCCAGCACAACAAATTCCTTTTGGCCCATTTTATGTATACTAGACCAATCGGTGAATAAAATACCCTTTATTGTAAGCCTTTATTACGGCGAATCTAAACCAGATGATGCTAATAACTTTCTTCGCCCTTTTGTGGATGAATGTCTCTATTTGGAAAAAAATGGCATTACAATAGATAATAAAAAATTCACTTTTCGTTTAAGTTGCATTGTAGCAGATGCGCCGGCAAGAGCTTTTTTGAAATGTATTAAATCACATAATTCTCTTCATGCTTGTGAGAAATGTATACAAGAGGGCACATATATTGGTAGAACTACGTGGGAATATAAACCTAATTTAACTCTACGGACTGATATTAGTTTTAAACAGGAAGTTTATGAAGATCATCAGGTATCAAAAAGTATACTTACAGAACTTGATGTGGGATTAGTAACCCAAGTCCCGTTGGATTATATGCACTTAGTGTGCTTAGGTGTTATGAAAAGAATTATCCGGGCTTGGGTAGATAATGGACCAAAGAAGTGTAAACTAAACGCGTTTAATATAAACAAAATATCAAGAAGATTATTAGTAATCAAGGATAATTATTATCCAACAGAATTTTCTAGGCGTCCACGGCCATTAAGGTTGTTTAAACATTGGAAGGCAACAGAATTCCGATCTTTTATTTTATATTTAGGACCTGTAGTTTTGGCAAATGTGCTACCAACAAAAGTATATAAACATTTTTTGGTATTACATTGTGCGATTTACATATTATGTTCTGATTTTTGTCAAAATTCTCGGTGGCGAAGATGTGCCAATGATTTGCTACACTGTTTTGTTCGTAAAATCTCTACCGTGTATCATAAGGAACTTCTTGTATATAACTTTCATAATCTGCTTCATTTACAAAATGATGTTTTTAATTTTGGTAATTTAGACAACTTTTCCGCATTTCCGTTTGAAAATTTTATGTCTAGAATTAAAGAAATGGTCCGGTCACATAATCGTCCTTTGGAGCAAGTTGCTAAAAGATTAGGCGAAAATAAATTTTGTCATATTAATCAATATATGACCCAGAAACCAAATACTGTAAAAAATAAAGACGGTACGTTAAGATATATATCTGTTTCTGGCAATTGCATTTTAAGTGCAGCAATGCCTAATTCGTGTTTTAATAATATACGTGGAGATATTTTTAATATTAAATTTATTGAAGAGGTTCCTGGTTCTTCTTTTTATAAATTACATTGTCAGTATTATTCAGAGAAGACTGATTTCTTTATAAAACCACTAAAAAGTAGCAAGATAGGTATTTACAAAGTAAGTCGCCCCAAAAATATATGTGTTTGTTCTTCAAATGTACATAAAAAATGTTTACTTTTACCCAATTTTTGTGAAAGTAACACTTTTATTTGTATTCCGTTTACGAATATGGAAATTTGTCATTAAGGCCGGCTACGCACTGTCGCCGGCGACTCAACTATTACTATGATCTACATGCAAGCCATTCACAGAACAAGTGAAAAAAAAGTAATGATATCAGAATCAGTCTTCAAATTTTATTTTTTATTACAGAGAAAGTTCATTACTTTACATTTTCTAAAAGATTTTTCGCAGAAATGAAAAATAACTGTTCTCTTACAATATATTATTATTTGTTATTGATTCATCAACAATATAAATGATGTCTTCTCCGTCAGCTGTATTTGACGTTCCGTCATATCGATTTGTTCTTAAGTTTTTGTAGTAATTATATTTCATAGGAGGAATGAATTTTAACAGATTCATCTTATTGTTAGCTTTCCTCTGTTCTCTGGTCACAGTTCTACCTATAGGATATAGCAAAGGCTGGTCTATATTTTTCAGACCTAGTGGTCTACCTGCTCCAGATTGAAGTCGTATTTGAATTGTATGACGTGGCCTTTCTAATTTTATCCAGTGCATTCTAAGTCAATTTACTGGTAACTCATTAATTGTTATTTTCTGTTAATGATAGAATCCTCTAAAGGCTTTATTGAGACAAAATCCTTATGAGTCAGTTGAATTACAGGGTTAGACGATTGAACTGTTACCTATTCAAACGACCATATTTTTTTGGGTGAAATTATTTTTTATTGATTCAAATTACAAAAATGTGTGGAAATAATAAAAATTTTAGAATCCATTCCCTTTAGCTCGATGTGGCCACCTTTTGCTTTGACTATGGCCTTCAAACTGTTAAAAAAATGAGTTGCATGCTGCACGAATATGATCTTGCGGTATTTTGGCCCATTTCCGTACAATGGCTTTCTTCAGCGCATCCATACTGGCATTCTTTTTAGTCGTCACCTTGCTCTCCAAAATGGCTCAGATGGAATAGTCCATCGGATTTGCATCTGGCGAATTCGAAAGCCATTGTGTGCACGAAATGAAGTGTGGAACATGTTTTTTTTTAACCATTCTTGGTTCACACGAGCTTTATGAGACGGTGCCGAGTCTTGTTGGAATGTCCATGGTGTACGACCGAAATGTTTGCGTGCCCAAGGCTTTAAAGCAGCTTCCAAAACATTTTCCCGATAATAAGTCGCATTGACTTTGACACCAGGCTCGATGAAAACGATTGGACCGCGTTCATCGGCGGTCACAGCTGCCCATACAATTACTTGAGAAGGTAATTACAAAGAAATTATAAAATTACTTCGGGTTGCGTTCGTAGGCTCAAATTTTCGTAAGTGCGGTTAGTTAAGTGAACACGATCATTTTGAGAGTTTATGAACTGCTCAATAGGGAAATTTTTCTCATCAGAGAACGCAATGTTTGGAAATTCGCCACGTTCGTGCAAGCGTAACAACTCCTTTGCTCTTTCGAGTCTAACTTTTTTTACTTTGGTGTAAGATCATGTGCCTTTTGGAACTTGTAAGGCTTTACCTTGAGCTCATTTTGGAATATGCGTCGGTTGCTTCGCTGGGATATTTTCAGTTCTTTGGCCATTTGATTACCACTACGGCGTGGATTTCGTTCAAGTCGAGCCTTCACTTTCCGAACCATTTCAGGTGATGTTGCTGTTTTTTTTTTCGTCCACCGCCATAGCGTTTGGCAATGCTGCCTGTATCATTATAACGATTTATGGTGCGATACACAAACATTTTATTCACTTTGAGATGCCTGAGCTCACGAACAATAGTTGGTTGTGATTTTCCACTCAAATATAACGCAATCACACTATTACGTTTGAATTCCATTTCGAATAACTTTTGTTCTATAAAACTTAGACGCAAATGCTTGTGGTAGCTTGTAAACAATATAAAAAGCTGTCATTGGTATGAATTTGACATAGTTGGCAATATCGCGTTGCCAGATATACCGGTGTGAAGTTGGTAACACTTCAATCGCCTAACCCTGTATGTACATTAATAGCGAATTCGGGAGACCCGCACTGGCCGCACTGAGTGCAAGTTTTCTCGCTTCCAATTGGCTAAAAGTCGCACTCAGTGCGGCCAGTGCGGGTCTCCCGAATTCGCTATAAATGATCCTGTTTTCTTTTTGTTGGTTTTGATAATATTGTACTAATCATCTGGTGAGAAAATATTTTGAATTTTTTTCGCATGTGACTCGACAATGGAGTTAATCAGAATGGTTTCTGAATAAATTATTTATTATTCGGCGACCAAAAAAATTTTGTTTAATGGTGTTAATCGGTATTATTTGGCAAATTTATTATAATTAAAAAAGTTATGACTGAACCAAGTGGTTTGACACTTAAATTTAAAATATTTCAAAAGGTGGAGTGAATTGATTTGTCCTATGAATGACTCGTGTAAAATGTAAAATGTAAAATGTAAAATGTAAAACGGCACATTGAGTGTGCGAGTACCCCTCGATGTATGTAAAATGTAATCAAATAAATTTTTAGAAAAATGTACTTTGTAGTTACTTCTTTTCAGAGATTAATAAGGCTTTTATTGAAGCGTAGTATAACCAACCGTCTTCCTACTGTTGGTTTATTGTGGAGGCTCGACTGTTGGGCCTATGGAAAGGATCTTTCAGTTGGGCCTATGGAAGGGATCTTTCAGTTGGGCCTATGGAAGGGAACTTTCAGTTGGGCCTATGGAAAGGATCTTTCAGTTGGGCCTATGGAAGGGATCTTTCAGTTGGGCCTATGGAAGGGAACTTTCAGTTGGGCCTATGGAAAGAAACCTTCAGTTGGGCCTATGGAAGGAAACCTTCAGTTGGGCCTATGGAAAGAAACCTTGAGTTGGGCCTATGGAAAGGATCTTTCAGTTGGGCCTATGGAAGGGATCTTTCATTTGGGCCTATGGAAGGAAACCTTCAGTTGGGCCTATGGAAAGGATCTTTCAGTTGGGCCTATGGAAGGGATCTTTCAGTTGGGCCTATGGAAGGGAACCTTCAGTTGGGCCTATGGAAGGGAACTTTCAGTTGGGCCTATGGAAGGGAACCTTCAGTTGGGCCTATGGAAGGGAACCTTCAGTTGGGCCTATGGAAGGAAACCTTCAGTTGGGCCTATGGAAAGAAACCTTCAGTTGGGCCTGCGTTGGTTACAATCATTGGCCCATTTAAAAATAGCGCGACACTTCAACCGTTGGCCAACGGATAACACGTCATTGGCCCAACTAACTCCCAGCAAATAAATGCTACTAGGGTAAGCCTTTCACCGCTCAGGCGCATGCTCCGCCTGCCGGACATAATAGAATACTTGATAGTAGATAATTCAAATTATTGTGAATCGTCAATCCACCGGAAATGACAGATACGGGGAACTTCTCCCAGGAAACATCGCACGGCTCGAGTTTCTGAATCGCCACTGTCATGCGACTAGGTTTGTATGGTGGTCAATAACAAATAACAACTACCACCAAATTATCGCCTTTGAATTCGATGGTGAGCCAACCCTTGTTACTCATTTCTGCTCTTGTATACACAATTATTCCTGAAATAAAACATGTTTAGAAATTTGCTAGCGGGTATTTTTAGCTTGAAAGGTATAGCGACATTGAGACCAGAAAAAATCGAAATCTGAATCATTAATGTTATCGTCATAAAGACGTTCTAAAGACAGTACAAACATTAATTGAGTTTTAAAATGCTATTTTTTAATCCAGAATAGTGATAATTTTCTGTTTTGATACGTTTAATTCCACGTTTCTGGCTGTTTTTAAAAGGGTTCATTTCTGCGGATATTCGGTTTAAAGGGGTAAAATCCACCGTCAAAGATTTAAAACTCCGCGCGGTCGAGTTTCAGTACAGCTGCAAAGGTTTAGTCCAAACGCACGCTCCGCAAACACGGGCGAGATGGTCAAGACTTTCGCGATTGTCACGCGTCCCCTTCAGCCTTTGACTACATACATTCGCATGAAATTATGTTTTAAGCATTTCTTTGATGAATACTACTATTCTACGGAATACATCGAATAAAAAAATAAAAAAATCTTTCAAAGGAATGTCCTATGGTTAAATTAATTTTTTCAACACCTGCATGAAAATGTGTGTTTTTTACGCCTGCTGAGCGGGAGCAAAATGACTAATTTCAGGCGTATTCGCGTAAAGTCTATCTCCCAAGGGAAAAAGTCTTTACGCGCATGCGTATTCGCAATTTCTTACTTTCCTCCCAAAGAAACTGGAGTTTGACGTTACCCTATGCTATGAAGATGCAGTTGTTCGACTAATCGTTATCGATTTGTTGGAAAATAAATACACGTATTTATTAATTTTGACAGAATAAAAAAGCAATCGAACATGCATATTTTTTGCGAATCGCTGAGCAGGCTTTCAAAAACACACCTTTCATGCAGGTGTTGAAAAAAATATAATGCGTGACACGGGAGAGAAGCGATTTCGCCTCACGTGAATTGCTGCCCTCGTTACGCTCGGGCACAAACTTCACGCTCGTCGCAATCGCTTACTTCTCTCCCTTGTCACGCAATATACTATTACTTAACTATCCTTACTGTCTTGTAAATAAATACTGTTTATGAAAAAGTTTCTTATTTTCTTCAATTCAATTACAATTATATTAACGACGATAAAATATTATTTTATAAAGGGTATAGCCGATTAAGGGGTTAGGCCACCTTGGAAATTCGAAAAAAAAATAACTTTTGAACTATAAAATATCTGGAAATACGAACGTAAGACGTGTGTGTAAGAGTAAAACAGCATCCCACGCTGTGCACTATCTCTTTTCAACAGCGCGCCGCGGCTCCAAATACCCACATTTCGTATTCCAGATATTCTATAGTTCAATAGTTATACCGTAACCGAAAAAAAATCCCGCAATATATTTTGGTTATACCGTAACCAAAAAAATCCCGAAATATATATTGGTTACGCCGTAACAAAAATAATTTCTCGTCAACGATAATGGTTATTAGTGATGTCACGTCCCGGGTTAAGGACTTAGGGGACAAATGACATAGTGGGGTTTAAATAAAACCCAGGCGCGAATTTATAGTCCAGCGCACCGGGAGGCGAGGGAATCAAGTGTGAAATGGTGTAATTCTGCACACCAGCCTTTTCGAACGTCAGGCGAGAATGTTTAATTCTGCACACTAATCGACCAGGGAAGGTTTAATAAACTGGTTTGTATTGGGGAGACACCCGTTAGAGCACTTGTTTTTACCGTTGCATTATTGTAAAAAACACACGTAATAACTTCGCGCAATTCGTCTAGTCATACGATTGAGCGAAACCTATGCGAAAGTAAGTTAGTAAACACCGTGATGCTTTCCGCGGTTGTTGCCCGTGGCCAGTTGTCGCGGCAGCTCGTTTGGATTTATGGATCTTCGTACCCGAAGGATTGACGTAATAAATCCAAGCGTGATTTAAAGTAAAATTGTTTATTCACTTTTTAGCTTTTTGGTAATATGCCATGCACTGTTATTGTGATGGTTGTTAGGGTTTATAATAACGCGTTGGCGATTAGCGTAACATTTATATAGGTAATATAAATTATAGCATATGAGTATGGACATGAAATACCATATATGTTAATAAGTTAGAATGATATAAGCAATAAGCGTCGATAAGAAATAGATATGATCGCAATGAGCGTTAATAACACAATATAATATGAAAAGCACTTAAGCGTAACAAGACAATATAATATGTGAACGCAATCAGCGTAGATAAGACAAAATAATTAGAAAAGCAATAAGAATAGCAAGACAAAATAACACAGTACAACAAATTTTGACTTTTTTTTCGGATTTGTTACATTCAATAGTCGTTTCTTATAGGTTTTCGTGCCCTGAAAACGAATCCGCAACCCGTTTGTCGCCATTACCCTCAGTTGTGAGAAAATCGATTTTGAAAAAACTGCAAATTTTCAACTTTGAACATTTTTTGTGTCGAAACGGTAATAGTTATTCGATTGTTCGTTGCGTCAAATTATTCTATGAACCCTCCCGAATACAACGATATAAGTTATTATTGCATTATGAACATTTAAATATGTTTAAACGACGATAAAAGGGAAAAGGACACCCGAAATGCACCAATTTTTACGGATATCTTTCAATTTATTTCCAAAACTAAGGGTCTGAGACGAGATTTGACCATCCCACGCGATGCAGCAGACATTTTTCCCTTGGAAAGCATCGACAGAAGTGATAAGTCTCGTTTCGGTTTCAATACAGAAGCGAAATAGTTTGGCAAAACGCGCCGAGCCGACAGTGGTAGTCAATGACGGCGCACGAGCCACTGCCGCTCAGCGTAACACAATCGCTTAATGCGCGTGACTACCTCTATCGGCTCGGCGCGTTTTGCCAAACTATTTCGCTTCTGTATTGAAACCGAAACGAGACTTACCACTTCTGTCGATGCTTTCCAAAGGAAAAGTGTCTGCTGCATCGCGTGGGATGGTCAAATCTCGTCTCAGACCCTTAGTTTTGGAAATAAATTGAAAGATATCCGTAAAAATTGCTGAATTTCGGGTGTCCTTTTCCCTTTTATCGTCGTTTAAACATATTTAAATGTTCATAATGCAATAATAACTTATATCGTTGTATTCGGGAGGGTTCATAGAATAATTTGACGCAACGAACAATCGAATAACTATTACCGTTTCGACACAAAAAATGTTCAAAGTTGAAAATTTGCAGTTTTTTCAAAATCGATTTTCTCAAAAACTGAGGGTGATGGCGACAAACGGGTTGCGGATTCGTTTTCAGGGCAGGAAAACCTATAAGAAACGACTATTGAATGTTACAAGTCCAGATGGCTGATGTACTGTGTAATATGCAAAGCAATAAGAATAGCAATGCAAAATAATATGAAAAGCAATAAGAATAGCAATACACAATAAGATGAAAAGCAATAGCAATACACAATATATAAGATGGGGATGATACATTGTATAACAATGGTTAATGTAAAATGCTTACAGTAGTTGCCGTAGAGCACAGAATTTATGATTTCCGTTTGTACTAACGCTGAATGTAATGTTTGAATGAAACTTCGTCGATTGTTGTCGCAGAAGAAGCTCGTGCTGCGATTGTCGTCTAAGAAGAAGGAGCTCTCGCGGTTCCTTCTATTTATACTAATTACAATCTTTTCAGTATGGAGGGGGGTGCGCTGTATGCGCCTTGACATAGTAATGTACTGTTATGCGCAGTAACATTTCCAGGGTTTTTATAAGGACCAAAGGCTGGTCAATATTTAGGTTCGCATTTTCGGCACGTACACCAACTATTCTTCGTGATTATGCTTCCCGGGCTTTTATGCACGTGAATGTGAAATACTCAACTCCTCGAATGGATTCTGGGTGTTTTAAGGGGGTATACCCGTTTGAGCCCTCGGAAAATGTGCACATTTTGTGGATTTTTTTACAAGCCAACGGTTTGATGCAGATTTCCCCGTTTTTTACTATCTTTACATAGTACCCTGAACAACTCAAAAAAAAGTTTCAGTTAAAAAACTATTATTTTTGGGAAGTTATGCATACACATCCGAAAGTCTTTCGATTTTAGACGGCTAAGTGGTGACCCTGAAAACAACTGTATGTCGTGTCTGAAATCAAAAGCAATAAAATTTTCTTATAAAGTATGTCAATAGCTATCGTCCAACGAAGCCAGATACAGCGTAAGTCCCAACCGTAAAACCTTGAAGGTAGAACAGCATAGTAGAACATTTGGCATTAATTCACCAATACCTTCTATAAGATTCTGTTGGTCTTAATTTCATTCAGGAAGCGTGTTACTTGATAAATTGAAGTAATTAACATTACTTTTACTGTTTTCTCATAGATACAACGTCTTTTTGTACATTTAACAAGCGTTCGACACGGTGTGGTGGAGTAGGGCTTGTAACTGTACCTCTGCAAAAGTAGATGTTATATTCACGTCGGAACAATGATGCAATGGAACTTCAAACAAATATAATGAACTTTCGCAAAGGCTGGGCTTGCAGTCACGATTAAGGGGGCATAACCGTTTGAAAGTGTCAAAAATCGGATTTTTTCTTTTTACATATTTTCATAGTTTGATGTTTAAAGGAATATTATAAATCAAGTCCGATGTAAAATTTCGGAAAATTGACAAAGTTACAGGCACTTGAGTGAAACATCCCAGGTAGCACGGAGCGGCGCGACACGGCGGCTCGACCGATCGCAGCGAAACTATATCTAGAGACGCGGTAGCGTCTCGACGCCAAGTACATGAAAAACACCCGGTATATGTCGATGTCGCTGCCGTGTACCTTTTACTCGTCGCGGAGACACTCTAACCTAATTCTGACATTTATACATTAATATCTCATCACGCCTGCAATATTTTGTAAATTTAAAGGCATTTTTCTTATGTAAACCGCATATCGGCTTTCGAATAAGACCAATTTCAATAAAATCGGTCCACGCATGACAGAGATATCGTAATATCGTCTCATGGATCTGTCGAAAATGGTACGATTTTTCTTCTTCTTCTCCTACAAATTTTTCGTCATCAAACATTACGTATATATATTTTCGTCAATACGTATATACGCGTTACACACACACCTTCAGCCAACACATGTTCGTTCTTCTTTCGTCGACTCTCGGGTATATATATACGCGTTACGCGCACACCTTCAGCCAACACATGTATCGTTCTTCGTTCGTCGTCCGCCATTGTACGTATATACATATATATATTATATACTATTTTGAATTTTATAACCTAAGTGCTAAGTGTCAAATAAAGTAAGTTGTCCGAATTTGAAATGTCACGAGTTTTTACACTAAATAGGAGACTGAATTATTGTCTCAATTAATAAGGTAAGTCGCCAAAATTTTTTAATAGGTTTCTTATGTAGAGTCGCAGACTTGGAAGTTGTCCGGAGATGGTTCGACTGATTGTGAGAAGCATCTCCTTTGACATAAATGTCTGGAAATTTGTACAATGAATCGAACCTTCTCCGGATAACTTGCAAGCCTGCAATTCCACATAAGAATTTAAATGCAATTTGTTACAATAACAAATTGCATTTAAATTCTTATGTGGAATTGCAGGCTTGCAAGTTATCCGGAGAAGGTTCGATTCGACCGAGAAGCATCTTCTTTTGCATAAGTTTCTGAAAATTTGAACCATATGTACAAAGTAATGTATTGTAACAAATTGCATTTATTTAAATTGTCAGATATTTATTTTTATAACATTTTAATTTACAGTTTTTATGTAAAGCCTACCTATATAAACGAAAGGGACGCAGAGGCTTGGATAAAAATGAAAGGGACGCAGAGACTTGGATAAAAGTGAAGGGGATGCAGAGGCTTCGATAGAAGCATCTTTTTTCTCACAATTTTGAAAACTTCCCAAATAAGGTAAATCGACAAACTTTGTATAAAGACATAGCATTAATAATTATTATCTCCCTTGATGCTTTTCAATCTTTTGTGATAGACATTCGTAATACTTTAATAATAAAATCCACAGTAGTTGTTACGCTATTCATTAATTCTTTAGATTTCCATTATTTTTGTAACAAATTGCATTTATTTATTTAAATTGTCAGATATTTGTTTTTATAGCAAAACTATTTTTGTTTAATTTACAGTTTTTATGTATATAAATGAAGGGGACGGAGAGGCTTGGATAAAAATGAAAGGGACGCAGAGGCTTGGATAAAAGTGAAGGGGATGCAGAGGCTTCGATAGAAGCATCTTCTTTCTCACAATTTTGAAAACTTCCCAAATAAGGTAAATCGACAAACTTTGTATAAAGACATAGCATTAATAATTATTATCTCCCTTGATGCTTTTCAATCTTTTGTGATAGACATTCGTAATACTTTAATAATAAAATCCACAGTAGTTGTTACGCTATTCATTAATTCTTTAGATTTCCATTATTTTTGTAACAAATTGCATTTATTTATTTAAATTGTCAGATATTTGTTTTTTTAGCAAAACTATTTTTTTTTAATTTACAGTTTTCATGTATATAAATGAAGGGGACGGAGAGGCTTGGATAAAAATGAAAGGGACGCAGAGGCTTGGATAAAAGTGAAGGGGATGCAGAGGCTTTGATAGAAGCATCTTCTTTCTCACAATTTTGAAAACTTCCCAAATAAGGTAAATCGACAAACTTTGTATAAAGACATAGCATTAATAATTATTATCTCCCTTGATGCTTTTCAATCTTTTGTGATAGACATTCGTAATACTTTAATAATAAAATCCACAGTAGTTGTTACGCTATTCATTAATTCTTTAGATTTCCATTATTTTTGTAACAAATTGCATTTATTTATTTAAATTGTCAGATATTTGTTTTTATAGCAAAACTATTTTTGTTTAATTTACAGTTTTTATGTATATAAATGAAGGGGACGGAGAGGCTTGGATAAAAATGAAAGGGACGCAGAGGCTTGGATAAAAGTGAAGGGGATGCAGAGGCTTCGATAGAAGCATCTTCTTTCTCACAATTTTGAAAACTTCCCAAATAAGGTAAATCGACAAACTTTGTATAAAGACATAGCATTAATAATTATTATCTCCCTTGATGCTTTTCAATCTTTTGTGATAGACATTCGTAATACTTTAATAATAAAATCCACAGTAGTTGTTACGCTATTCATTAATTCTTTAGATTTCCATTATTTTTGTAACAAATTGCATTTATTTATTTAAATTGTCAGATATTTGTTTTTTTAGCAAAACTATTTTTTTTTAATTTACAGTTTTCATGTATATAAATGAAGGGGACGGAGAGGCTTGGATAAAAATGAAAGGGACGCAGAGGCTTGGATAAAAGTGAAGGGGATGCAGAGGCTTCGATAGAAGCATCTTCTTTCTCACAATTTTGAAAACTTCCCAAATAAGGTAAATCGACAAACTTTGTATAAAGACATAGCATTAATAATTATTATCTCCCTTGATGCTTTTCAATCTTTTGTGATAGACATTCGTAATACTTTAATAATAAAATCCACAGTAGTTGTTACGCTATTCATTAATTCTTTAGATTTCCATTATTTTTGTAACAAATTGCATTTATTTATTTAAATTGTCAGATATTTGTTTTTATAGCAAAACTATTTTTGTTTAATTTACAGTTTTTATGTATATAAATGAAGGGGACGGAGAGGCTTGGATAAAAATGAAAGGGACGCAGAGGCTTGGATAAAAGTGAAGGGGATGCAGAGGCTTCGATAGAAGCATCTTCTTTCTCACAATTTTGAAAACTTCCCAAATAAGGTAAATCGACAAACTTTGTATAAAGACATAGCATTAAGAATTATTATCTCTCTTGATGCTTTTCAATCTTTTGTGATAGACATTCCTAATACTTTAATTAATAAAATCCACAGTAGTTGCTACGCTATTCATTAATTCATTAATTTTTTAGATTGCCATTATTTCAATTTACCAATAAACATACTAAATTTTATTCAAACACCAATAAATTGTGCATTAAAAATATTGAATCTCGTTTATTTTCGCTGATTCGCTGAATTATTACCATTAGCATTCAAATTTCCTGCAACATTTTCTGATACATTATGTAGTCTCTACAATCACTATAGCAAAAGGCCACTCTATTTCTATAAATAATAAGTTCTATGTCAAGTTGTATATAACTAAAATGTGGCTTTTATATTTATTTATTTACAGATAATCGAAGCAGAAGATGATGCAGTGCAATCTACGTCAGAATTCTTATTGCAAAATTACATTTGTTCGATCACAATAGTAGTGGAACAACAACGAAAGTGGAAAATTTCTACGTCAAAGCAATGCCTACTACTAAAATACAATTGGTAGATCACTGTTATAAACTTAAGACAGCGATTTTCCACCATGGTAAAAGTAATGCCGATGGTCACTACACGAGTATGCTAAGGGGTAAGGGTACAACGTGGGTATCCGTTGATGATTTACGAGCAGAAAAACAAGCTTGGCCACGAAATTCTAAAAATGCATACATATTTTTCTTCGAAAGGTGTTAATTGTGTTTGTTAATACACTTCAATGTTAAATACGTCCAGCGCCAAAGACTGCTTTCAGCGCCATATGCTGCTTCGCGCACCATGTATTGTACACAAAGTACTATACATATAATATAATACATATAGATTGGCAATCCGGTGCACATGGTTTCTGTTCGTAGGTGTTAAACTTACATAGAATATAGAATTTACACTTAATTCTGTCGCGTGATAATTTGTAATTTATAATATTAAAAATTATCTAAAGTCAGTCCCTATGCAAATTATCTTTGTAAAAAGAAGTGAGATCCCCATAAAAAACTTCAAAAAAGTAAAAAAATACGCCAGGTACATGAAAAATCACAAAAATTGGAAGACAATAATAATCACAAAAATTGAAGATACTAATAATAAAATAAAATATAATTTTTAATTTTGATAATTTTTAAGTTATAAAAAATAATATTAAAATTTATCTGATGTCAATCCCTATGCAAATTATCTTTGTAAAAAGAAGTGAGATCTCCACAAAAAACTTCAAAAAAGTAAAAAATACGCCAAGTACATGAAAATCACAAAAAAATAGAAGATAATAATAATTACAAAATTAAAAAAATATGTGAAATCAAAATGAGCTGCCAGTACATAAAGATGCTTTCCAACTGCGCTTTAGATGACACAACTACATATGCACAGCTAAAATTCCATTACTCATAATGGCTATTTATACAAAGAAAAAATGTATTAAATAATAATATGCAGATATATTTTTATACAAATAAATATTTTAATACGAATAAATATTTGATTCAAAATACTTGGCGCTGCGCAACCGAAAAAATGTTAATTGCGTTAGTATTAATAATTTACAACAACTCCATTACAATATAAAATACATATACATACACATTTTAGAATCGCAGTCAGATTTATTCTACGTATATTTAATTCTAATACCATGCGTAGCATATGCACACGCACACACACGCGTACAAGAAAGAAAGAAAAGGATTAATGCAATTTATTACATATTTATTGAGTTTAGCAACACCAATTCGGGGCGCAGCGCCAAGTATTTTGAATCAAATATTTATTCGTATTAAAATATTTATTTGTATAAAAATATATCTGCATATTATTATTTAATACATTTTTTCTTTGTATAAATAGCCATTATGAGTAATGGAATTTTAGCTGTGCATATGTAGTTGTGTCATCTAAAGCGCAGTTGGAAAGCATCTTTATGTACTGGCAGCTCATTTTGATTTCACATATTTTTTTAATTTTGTAATTATTATTATCTTCTATTTTTTTGTGATTTTCATGTACTTGGCGTATTTTTTACTTTTTTGAAGTTTTTTGTGGAGATTTTTCATTACGGTGGCCCTAAAAACTCGCGCTACGTTCAACCAATTTACTTCAAATTTTGCATGCAGAATCATAATAAGATTCCACATCGTCCAACGAAGGCTTTTTTTTATTCCGGTTCCCCGTTTATTATTTATAAAGAAAAAAGGTGGATTTTTCTGTTAGAAAAATCTAACATTACCTTTGATATCCCACCATTTCTTTATTTTTCAAAATTTTCAAGATCGGCTTCGTTGAACGATAGCTATTGACATACTTTATAAAAAAAATTGTACTACTTTTTTTTTCAGACTATAAATCTTACTTTTTGACCCGTCGGGTACCCGTCTACCCGAAACAACTTCAAGTCATTGAATGTTGTATTGTCTGTGGCATTGTTTGATGTTAATAAAATGTGGTATCGGTGCACTGGTTCGTTTAGCCGTCTAAAATCAAAAGACTTTCGGATGTGTATGCATAACTTCCCAAAAACAATAGTTTTTTAACTGAAACTTTTTTTTTAGTAGTTCATAATACTATTTAAAGATAGTAAGAAAACGGAAAATCTACATCGAACCGTTGACTAGTAAAAAAATCCTCAAAATGTGCACATTTTCCGAGGATTCAAACGGGTATACCCCCTTAACACAGCCAGAACACTGTATCAGGTATATAATTAACAATTGCTTCGGCAATACAATCCACAGTGTATTTGGACGCTAAACGAGGTGTGATATTCCGTGGATAGTTTTGACTTTTGCCCACAAAAAACGAATTTCCAGCCCACTGCACGTCGTACGCGAAGGCGCCCAGACCAGACCCAATATTATCGGATTCGTGCCGACGACCTTTCCTGTCTCTGCTTATTGTCACCCCCCAGCAGAGATGGGCAAAAAATTATTTCAAATAAAAAATTAAATTCGTCTAAAAGACGAAAATTTTATTCGAGACTCATGAATAAGATTTACCGCGAGTCAATATTTAATCGTAGCGCTTATAATTGAAATCATGGGTATTCAATCGTCGGCCACGATTGAATTACTTCAGCCAGAGAATTAAAATCGTCGGCCATGATTGAACTACTTCAGCCAGGGAGTTCAATCGTGGCTCGCGATTGAATTGCCTTCTGCCATGGGTAGTGAAATCAAGAATGAATGAACAGTGGTCTCGTATTCAATCGTATTTATTCGAATGAAGCTCGATAACCTCGAGACTTGCGAGAGCCTTTGATCGATGCCGCGCGATGCCCGAGCCGAGCGACATTGTATCGTTCACCCGTCTAAACTGACGCCTGGAGTTGCTTGGAGATGTGTCATCGATTATACGAAAAGTGAATTTCTTTATTTTTCATCGTATCAATATGACAGTGATACCGATGGATTCCTGGCGTTCTCACGATTAATCGGTCACAAAATAATTTAAATCAGACTACTTTTAATGGAGTTAGGTGTAAATTGTGTAAATTAATTGTATGCATATGTAATTTCGTTAATTATGGCCCAAATTATGTCAAGTTTGTTATAATTTTTGCCAGGGAAACAGAAGGAGACAATTGATGTCACTTTCGTGCATATCCGATAAAGAAATTCACATTTTTCCGTTCTCAATGGCTAGTGGTATCCTTGTCTTTTATGACCCCCGTGTCGAGCGTTCGCTACTGAAGGGTCCTTACATACTACATTACATTACGACTCTTCAATGAAGGAAGAATGATAGGGATCATGATTTTGGAATTTGGATCAGGTTAACGAGCACTACTTACATATACATACAAATGTTAGGAAATTTCTCAACTAGAATCGTATTTTAAAGCACTGCTTTAAAATTTGTCATCAATTGTCTCCTTCTGTTTCCCTGGCAAAAATTATAACAAACTTGACATAATTTGGGCCATAATTAACGAAATTACATATGCATACAATTAATTTACACAATTTATGCCTAACTCCAGTAAATGTAGTCTGATTTAAATTATTTTGTGACCGATTAATCGTGAGAACGCCAGGAATCCATCGGTATCACTATCATATTGATACAATGAAAAATAAAGAAATTCACTTTTCGTATAATCGATGACACATCGCCAAGCAACTCCAGGTGTCAGTTTAGATGGGTGAACGATACAATGTCGCTCGGCTCGGGCATCGCGCGGCATCGATCAAAGGCTCTCGCAAGTCTCGAGGTTATCGAGCTTCATTCGAATAAATACGATTGAATACGAGACCATTGTTCATTCATTCTTGATTTCACTACCCATGGCAGAAGGCAATTCAATCACGAGCCACGATTGAACTCCCTGGCTGAAGTAGTTCAATCATGGCCGACGATTTTAATTCTCTGGCTAAAGTAATTCAAGCGTGGCCGACGATTGAACCCACAAAAAAACTTCGAAAAAGTAAAAAAATACGCCAAGTACATGAAAACATGAAAATCACAAAAAATAGAAGATAATATAATAATTACAAAATTAAAAAAAGATGTGAAATCAAAATGAGCTGCCAGTACATAAAGATGCTTTCCAACTGCGCTTTAGATGACACAACTACATATGCACAGCTAAAATTCCATTACTCATAATGGCTATTTATACAAAGAAAAAATGTATTAAATAATAATATGCAGATATGCAGATATATTTTTATACAAATAAATATTTTAATACGAATAAATATTCGATTCAAAATACTTGGCGCTGCGCCCCGAATTGGTGTTGCTAAACTCAATAAATATGTATAAATTGCATTAATCCTTTTCTTTCTTTCTTGTACGTGTATGCGTGTGTGCGTGCGTGTGCATATGCTACGTATGGCATTAGAATTAAATATATGTAGAATAAATCTGACTGCGTTTCTAATATGTGTATGTATATGTTTTTTATATTGTAATGGAGTTGTAAATTATTAATACTAAGGTAATTAACATTTTTTCGGTTGCGCAGCGCCAAGTATTTTGAATCAAATATTTATTCGTATTAAAATATTTATTTGTATAAAAATATATCTGCATATCTGCATATTATTATTTAATACATTTTTTCTTTGTATAAATAGCCATTATGAGTAATGGAATTTTAGCTGTGCATATGTAGTTGTGTCATCTAAAGCGCAGTTGGAAAGCATCTTTATGTACTGGCAGCTCATTTTGATTTCACATCTTTTTTTAATTTTGTAATTATTATATTATCTTCTATTTTTTGTGATTTTCATGTTTTCATGTACTTGGCGTATTTTTTTACTTTTTCGAAGTTTTTTTGTGGGGATCTCACTTCTTTTTACAAAGTTTATTATTATCATCTATTTTTTGTGATTTGTATATTTCCTTTTTTTTTGTGATTTATTATTCATGTTTTCATGTACTTGGCGTATTTTTGTACTTTTTCGAAGTTTTTTTGTGGGGATTTTATTTTATTTTACTTTATTTTACTTTATTTTACTTCACTTCACTTCACTTCACTTCACTTCACTTCATTTTATTATTATCTTTATGTACTGGCAGCTTAAATTGGATTTCACATCTTTTTTTAATTTTGTAATTATTATTATCTTCTATTTTTGTGATTTCATGTACTTGGCGTAATTTTTTTAATTCATTGAAGTTTTTGAGGGGATCTCACTTCTTTTTTCAAAGATTAATTGTACTATTATTTGTAAATTCATATTAATACACAAGTATTAATTGTTTATTTATCCTGAATGCATGGAAAATCTTCCAGACGATTAGATCGAAACATTTGGGTCAAATGTTTACGCATTAATATTTACTTACTTATTTATAATAATTTTTAAACAATTTGGTTATACACGGTAGTATATAGATGTAATATGATGTCATTACATTTTCTATAAAATTCTGTACAATCGTTACAAGAATCGGTTCTGTAACCGCTTTGGAACTTATATTGAACCTAAAAAATAAAAATTATTGAATCGGTTCTGTAACCGGTTGGAACTTATATAGAACCTAAAAAATAAAAGTTATAGAGCTATATAGGAACCGTAACTAATACTTACATAGTCTGATATTTAGGTTCTTTATAACGGTTATTCAGAATAATGGTTCTTCATAACTCTTTCAAGAACCTAAATCTTTATAATAACGGTTTCAAGCCCTGCTCAACAGTGAAATATAAAAATATATAAGGGTATAAGGGTAAAGGGTAAAAGTTATAACGGTATATAAGGGTAAAGGGTGTGAGGGTAAAGAGTGTGAGGGTAAAGGGTGTAAGGGTAAAGGGTGTGAGGGTAAAGGGTGTGAGGGTAAAGGGTGTAAGGGTAAAGGGTGTAAGGGTAAAGGGTGTGAGGGTAAAGGGTGTGAGGGTAAAGGGTGTAAGGGTAAAGGGTGTAAGGGTAAAGGGAGTAAGGGTAAAGGGTGTAAGGGTAAAGGGTGTAAGGGTAAAGGGTGTAAGGGTAAAGGGTGTGAGGGTAAAGAGTGTGAGGGTAAAGGGTGTAAGGGTAAAGGGTGTGAGGGTAAAGGGTGTGAGGGTAAAGGGTGTGAGGGTAAAGGGTGTGAGGGTAAAGGGTGTGAGGGTAAAGGGTGTGAGGGTAAAGGGTGTGAGGGTAAAGGGTGTGAGGGTAAAGGGTGTAAGAGTAAAGGGTGTAAGGGTAAAGGGTGTAAGGGTAAAGGGTGTAAGGGTAAAGGGTGTAAGGGTAAACGGTGTAAGGGTAAAGGGTGTAAGGGTAAAGGGTGTAAGGGTAAAGGGTGTAAGGGTAAAGGGTGTGAGGGTAAAGGGTGTGAGGGTAAAGGGTGTAAGGGTAAAGGGTGTATGGGTAAAGGGTGTGAGGGTAAAGGGTGTAAGGGTAAAGGGTGTGAGGGTAAAGGGTGTAAGAGTAAAGGGTGTGAGGGTAAAGGGTGTGAGGGTAAAGGGTGTGAGGGTAAAGGGTGTAAGGGTATATACTCTGCGGAATGATCTCGAGAGTCGACGAACGAAACATGTGTGCGAAACTGATAGGTGTGTGTGTGTAACGCGTAGTATACGTATTTGGTTGACGAAACTTATTTGGTTGACGAAATTTTCGACTGGAGAAGAAAAATTTTTCTTACCAGAAATGACATTTCCATGAGACGATATTACGATATCTCTAGCATGCGTGTGTTACGTGCCGCGGCCTTTAGTGTTCGAGCGGCGCGTTTTAGACGGCCAAATTCTGATCAGGGATATCCCACAATCTTTGATTATCAGAATTTGTCGTATTTATGTAGGTAATGGCAAGGAGGCTCGCCGCACTCGCAACAGTCAATTATTTTATTTACTTATCTAAATACCTTATCAGAAGGATAAGGGGTAGATTTTGGGATCGTTGGTGCTCTAGTCCCATACGGGTCTTTTCAAAGGAATCGGACAGGTAATTAATGAGTATAATTTAATGAATAATAAAGCTTTAATGCCGAAATATTGGATGGTTGTAAAACATATAGTACTGAATATGTAAAGTAAAATTAATCAACAACAAACATAGACTTTCGCGCTATCGGGCACAATTCCTGATTAGGGGAATCCCACAGTCCTTGGACTATCAGAAATTGTGTTATGTACGATTCAATCATAATACAGTGTACAAAAGAGATAATAGGTGCAACTCACCAGACAGTCGATATTGTATTGACAAATATATTTTTGTGGTTTTCGGTTGGAATGTTTTCCTGTGGTCTGATGATATATCTAAATCAGAAAAAGAGATAAAACGCGAAGACACACACATACACACACTTAGTTATCTGAGCGAGTGAATCCGAATTGAATTTTAAACAAGACCGAATAAAAGTGGTTTTAAAAGAACAATATGAGTAATAATAAATGAATTGTTTCGCAAAGTTTAGTATATGAATTATTTCACGAGTTTAAATAAATGAATTGTTTCGCAAAGTTTAGTATATGAATTATTTCACGAGTTTAAATAAATGAATTGTTTCGCAAAGTCGAGTCTTTCACGCGGTTTCACAATAGACCGGAGAACTCTAGCTCTAAGACACTTGCGGACCCAGCGACACGCACCTCACGATTTATCGTCACAGAGTGTCGCAGCTTCACGCTCTCGGCAGCGACCAGAGTGGGTCCGTACCGAAAATGCTTACGCTGCATTTTATCCCTCGGCCGCGCTACCATGGGCCCGTCTACTTAACGAGGCGGTGTGTGTGTGTGTTCTCACACCCATCCATCAGACTCTCGATTCAAATACATGATCAATTCTTACAGGACATTCGTACGTACAGGAAAACATGACATCGCACATTACAATTTCACACCTGCTGAGGCCTTCCCTGAATGTTCATAAATTTACATGCACAATTTCTGACTAGGGGAATCCCACAGTCCTTGGACTATCAGAAATTGTGTTATGTATCTAATTTTTACCAAACAACTTTGAATTAATTAATTAATTTATTTACACGTGCCCCGAAACGTGCGACAAAACCGTGAGAAGGCGCGACTCCCTGCACCGGATGTAGGGTATACAATTCCGTCAATCTTCTAAGAAGTGATCCAGTCTGCGCATTCCTGCTGTAGCCGTTACTGATTATGTTACAATGTTTAACGCGGCGGTCAGAGGTGCTCTCAACGAGGGTTCTCCCACAATGCTGCAAGGCATTGTTGAAATACATCCCTGCCGCTTACACAGAACGGATTCGGCACAACAGGAGAACCACTGATCCTTTCGAACGCGACTATCTGGTGAGAACGCCGCTGCGTCAGCACCGCCTTATCGGTATCGCGGGACGGTAATGCGTCGAGGCGACGACGCTCCAAGAAAGGGGTTTTTGTTCTAGCAAAAATATTATTGATTAATGGGCAGGAGTATGATCAACGAGGGATTTCCCATAACGCTAGGCGTTGTTGATGCATACCCTGACCAGAAAGAAAAATCTTACGTTCCGGACGTAACATCCCTCCCTCCTTGGAATCATCGTCGTCCTCGACGATGTATACTGAAGGTATATGGTACAGTAGCTGCTTATGAATAGGTCTATGGGTTCGGGTTGCATTGGACTAGGGGAATCCCATAATGTTTGCACATTGTCACAATGCAATCCCGTTACAAATTATTCGGAATGGAATAAAGGCTCATACACCAAGTCGTGCGTTACATGAAGAGAGGTATTGCGTCTATACCTAGTGTATCGCGTAATGGTCGTCCCTCCGACATACAAGTGTATTTGCCCTGTTCGATGACCGTTTGTCACCACCCCGTACGCACAGTTCAATATGGTTTTACTGATGGTTGGGCAGCTCTCCACATCGACCGTGACTATTTCTGGACACTGCCGTAGCAAGCCGCAGATGTCCTCGTCAGTAATACCCTGGCTCTCTCTGCAGTGGACTTCTATCAAGCCCGTGAGGAATTGCAGTATCCATCCACCGACAGTCGGATGCATGTAATTGACATCTAGGATTTTTAGTTTTTCTAATTTTCGGAGTGGTTCCAGAACGAATTCCCCTTTGATGTTTGTGCAACCACTCAGATTCAAAGATGTTATTTCCCCCATGTATAGGCCAATTTCTGAAACAAGGCCAGAAGCAACCCATCCGCAGAAGGTAAGACTCAGGGCTGTTATACTCCGATATCTTGAGGGAAAAGAGACAGCCATCTCTACCGGACCCAGCTCCAGCTCGGCAAAATCTCCCCTGTCAACTGCTGCGTTGCCTTCCTCCATTTCCATTTCAGGCATGGGCTCCTCGAAACTACAGAAATGTAACTCCAAGGTCGTTAGAGTCGTCTGCAGGTCTGTATTGCTGATTAACGCCTGCAAAATACTATCGTCTGTTAAATTTTTACATATCCTGATGTTTAAGCAATTCAGATTCCGCAACCCTTGAAGAGTGGTTGCTAGGTTTAAGGGTTTTAGTTGCTCGCTACGGTGGAGAAAAAGCGTTTCTAGACTTTTGTGAATTGCCGGAAGGGACTTCCCAGTGATGTCTGTGTTTGTAAGACAGAAGGTTTTTAGACTTCCTGCTAGGGTCAGGACCTTAAAGAGTTCAGGATCCACGGGACCCTCACATTTCCCCAGTTTGAGGCAAGTAAGACGTGGTGCCCCCGATTCCAGGTCTCTCAGAGTCGATGGCCGGATCGTCACAGCAGTTAGATCTACTATTTGTAGTTGTGGACAACTCCTTATGGCAATGGAGATAACTTGGGGTCTCAAACATTTTGCCAATGGTTCCTCATTTATTCGTATGCTCTTTAACTGACTGCCTACTCTCTTCATGAGCCAGTAAAATGACTCAGTGCTCACTATCGTCCCTTCCCATGTATTCGGCCAGCACCAGTTATTCAGGTCGATATGGCGTAGACCGTGATACGAGGCGAGGCTTCCGAGTCGCCACCTTCTAGAGACCATTTCTAGACGGCTCCTGTCGGCAAACGGCAAATAGTTGGCAATTTTAGAAATGCATTCTATCGGAAGTGGAATTTGTTCACGTAAATCTATTCCAGGGAATGGGTTCACGTCGGGCCGTGGGGGAATCAGCTTGGTTGTATGCCACGAGTCCGCCATCAACACCCTTAGTTTCCTCTTGTGGCATATTATACCAGTGTCCGCCGCAGCCAAAGCCTTCCTTGCTCCGTCCGTAGACTTGAAAGTCACGAAAGCATTGTTCCCTGACGACTTCCGCAGCACCACCACATGCTCAACTCCATACGGGTGAAATATCTCCATCAGCTTCTCCCTTTTCGTATACGGCGCCAAACGGCTGACAAACAGTCGCCGTTCTAGAGGCTCCTGTCGGAAGGAACTGGACGATGTCATTTCGCTAATGTACAGACAATCACACAAAGCAAGATCAAAATTATGAAATAACAAAATCATTATCAAAGAAGAAAAGAACATTAGAAAAATCGCAACTAACAACAATTTCTGACAAGGGGATTCCCATAGTCCTTAGACTGTCAGGGTTTGTTATTAGACATATTTCTAGCAGTTTATCATCGCCCTCTGAATAGGCAACGGTGGTCTGTTTTCCGAAATAGACGATTCTTGCAACGGTATTGCAGCAGGTTGACTTGGTGATGATTCCTCAGGTTCGTGTTTTGAGCCCCGTTTCCGCAGGAACTGTATCTTGCATAAGGTCTTCAGTGGATTCCAGAAATAGTAGATCATCAATCCTATTATAATTAAGGCCTGCGCCGTTATTGTTCCATACGTCAATGACAAATGTGAATTTCTTGCTCGATGATGTTCTCCAATTTCCTCTAGTTGTGCTTCAATTTCGTACAACGAATCAGATGTGCGTTCCAGTTTGTTATTGTCATTTGGAAATAGATTCACTATGGTGTGTTTTCTCTTAGAATACTGATAGATATTGGGTGATATCAGGCTAATATTCAGTAACATATTAGGAATGTAGTAATAAGAATCTTTGCTCAGGTATGTTTTTGATCCCAATAAGGTGTGATATCGTGTTTTTGCAAAACATTCTGGATGTATTTCCAAAATTCCTGTTCCAACTATGGTGGTGTGGGTATTCTTTTTCCTACCACATAGAATCTGCATCGGTTCGGGTTGTTCAAATGAGTATAACCATCCGCCAAGTGTAGTTAGTTTTCGCCAGGAAGGTATGTGATAGGGCATGATTCTAATATTACATAAACGTAAGAATTTCGGATCTGGTTGAAGTAATAATGAAGTTTCACAAGTTCGATGAGCCACGTCCTGCAATGGGACGTCCTGTGGACAAATGTAGTAGTGCCATGCCCAGGTACAGGAATCTATGAATGTTTTATCCGATCCAAAGAATTTAGAATGGTCATTGCTTATTCCTAAATATGGAAACTCCGGTAAGATGAAAGCCGAAATTGTGGTTCTGTTGCTGTTGTTTAAATACTGAGGAATTGGTAATACGTGTATTTTATACAGGTCATATTCAATCCGATTTACTAATGGTATTTGTACTGTCACGACCATCTTTCCTGTTATATATTTCAAATTGACATGAGATATCCTGACCAGGTCTTCGATTCGTTGATGGTCCCGTGGTATAGGGAGTTCGAAATCAACCATAGAATTATGTATCTCGTTTATTATTGTTTTGAAATTAGATCCGCTCAATAGTGATGGATGTAATTTTCCGTTGCGCGCAGTGCTCAAAGCCGTGATAAAGCGTTGCGTTGCAGTCATGTAATGACTCAAAGATGTTTCAACAGATGCCGAGTATTGACTCATTGCTAAACTATAATTCAAGGCTAACTGTTTATCAATTTGCGTTTCTAATTCGGAAATCTTCTGTCTATTGGTTTTTACTTCTGCGGCAATTCGGTTGAAAGTTTTATGAACTTTATGCAGATCACTTATGATTATATGAGTTTGATTTTTGACAAGTTGGGTGATCTTCCTCTGATCAGCATATATCTTATCTATTTCCTTGTTAATGTATTCAGCATCATCACTGTCTAAAGTTCCAAACAAAGCATGGCTAATCGAACCGATGAATCCGAAAGGTGCATTCCTGCGTGTGATAGCTTTAGGCAAATTATGTGAATCGTATTCTGGCCTCTTAATTTCTGTACTCAATTCTATCAGTTCCATCCGTAAATCTGATGCTTCTCGTACCATGTTCTTTAAGTACTTTGTCCGTAACACGGAATCGCATTGTATCGGGGTTGGAAATTTAATACATAAACTGTTAGTTTGTTCAATATTCCCGATTTCATATGGAAATTCAGCTACTATTTTGTCTATATCTATAACTAGTATGAATCGCCAATCAGCTCTTTGAAATCTAATCGCGTTGATCTTTTCAAAGTATAAACCCGGGTTTGAATCCGTACGTGTCAGTCTGTATAGTTCCTGGGTCCGCGCGATGTGTTGCAGAGTAAGAAAGAATATCAATCGGATCAGCGTCATCTCTCAACCTGAATCAGTCAAATCAATCAGGACTCCAATTTAATTGTAATTTATCGACATGTTTGGTGAGCATTTTACCAGCTTCATCTTTTAACAAAACATTATTTCCTTCCAGTATCCCAATAATCTTATATGGCCCGTGATAACGCTTGGCAAATTTTCCTCTTTTTGGTTCTACCAAAACACGTACCATATCTCCTATTTTTCCTTTGAAGGGGCGAGCGTTCCTATCATAATACGATTTTGACCTTTATTTTGCCTTAACCAAATTTTGTCCTGCAATTACTTGCATTTCCGAAAGTCGCGTTATTAAATCATGTAAATATGAATTGTATGTGACCAAATTCTCATCGCTCGTGAAGGAACTTGGACAACGCGCAAGTTTGCCAAAAACCAATTCATACGGGGTAAAATTTGTGGCTTCATGGACAGATGTATTATAAGAAAACATAGCAAAGGGTACTAATCTATCCCAATCGTCAAAATCATTCATGTAATGGCTAATGTATTCGGTTAACACTATGTGACTTCTTTCCAATGCACCATTGGTTTGCGGTCTATACCCAGATGTAGTGACATGTTGAATTTTGAAAATTTTAGCTAAGTTCTGAATTATTTTATTAATGAAACTAGTCCCTTTATCCGTTAGTATTGCACGTGGTGTTCCATACTGCAATATTAGATTTGTTACCAATGCATGGGCTATTGTTTCAGCTTTTATATCTGGAACAGGGACAGCTATGCAATATTTTGTCAAATTATCTTGCATAGTTAGAATATGTTTGTTACCGCTGGGAGTAGTGGGTAAAGGACCCACAGTATCCAATGATACTTTGGAAAATGGCTCCAATGGAGTGTCAGTAATTAACATTGGTTCGCGAGTTTTAGTTCGCACTAATTTTTGATTCTGGCAACTATTGCAAGTACGGATATAATTTTGAATATCATTACGCATACCTGGCCAATAAAATCGTTCTCGAATTCTGCAATATGTCTTTGTTAAACCCTTGTGTCCTCCTACCAAACTTTCATGCAACTCTGAAATGATTTTCAGGCGAAGTTCTTCCGGAGGTATCTGAGTGTTTCCGTAACAAAGGGCTATTTCGATATTGCTGTCCTCAAATGTATTCCTTAATATTTCTATTAACGTACCTTGAGGTAATTCGTCTGTAAAGTCGCCATTCTGTGAGATTCTTAGACCCTTTATATCTAAATCTGAAAGAATTTTTCTTAGGTTCTGTAGGCCAAGTTCCAAATCCCGAGTAGAAAGTTTATCAAAATGTTTCCTTTTTATGACTACGCTAAATATTCTATGTTTACCGCGTTTTGTTATTAGTATTTGTCCTACTCTGGGCTTTGCCGCTTTTAAATCGTTAACATTGATAATGCCTAGATCGGAGAGCAATATACTCACTGGTGTAACAAGTTCGCAATCAGATGAAATGAAATGTACATAATTTGATCTATAATACGTTAGATTTTGTCTTGTAGAGGTTACGATGTCTTTACTTTTGTAGCGAAATTCTGATTCCATATCTGGAGGTATATAATCAGCGTCCGGGATGTATATGGATGATGAATTTGAGATTTGTGGGAAAAGTTGTCTAGGAGTAGATTTTTGAGCGATAGGTTCTCTACCTCCCTCCTTGGGAGTTCGATCAGCAGTTGGATTTGGAAATGGTGTTGAAAGTGCTATAGGGTTTGGATCTACGGTCGGGGTAGGTAAGATTGAACTGTATCTAGGCCTGTTAACGATTGTGCTATCAGGCACTCCTGTTGCAGATATTTCTAGCTCTGATTCTTCCGGAATATTTTTCAGCTGAGGTGCCTTACTAGCTGCTTCCTCACGCCTTGGATTTGAAATTTGACTATCTTTTTCGGAATTCCTAGCTTGTTGTAATAATTTTTCTATTCGTCTATTTAATTCCTCGTCCCCAGTATCGTCATCATATGGATCCAAATCTTGTAATATTTCCTGTCTATATTCGTCTAAACTGTCTCCTTCAGAAAGGGCATCCAATAAAACAACTTCCTCCTCAAGTTCCTGTAATTGAGCGCTTTTATCCAATAATGATTTTTCAAATCTATTGAAAGACTCTTGTAGTTCTTCTAAATCTATAAATGAGGACTTCTGTTTGTTCCTATCACCTGTATCACTATCGTGAATTTCAGGTAAATTAATGGCTATAGTTCTATCTACTTCGGACTCGCTTCCTTTTTCGCGCAATTCCGTACCGGCCACTGCACCTTGTGAATCTGGGATTCTAGGATTCTCCACCATCTGTTTAGGATGAAATCCCAAATTCGGCAAAGTACTCCTACGTTGGCGAAATATAGGCGGATCTGACTGTTCGTCATCGGAATCGTCGTCCTCTACTAGAGAAAGTTCTTTTGATCTATCTAATTCTTGTGTTTTTGATGGTCCCGGAGCTTCAGTAGCTTGAATCTTTGCTCGCGTTCTAGTTGCTATTGCACTGGTATCTAAAGGTACAGGTTGTTTCGACTTAAGTCTTGAACCTACTGGTCTTCCTATGTTTGATTTTCCCGGTAAACTAGCTATTTCTTTCCTGGGATTAGAAACTTCGGTTTTTGTCGATGGCTTATTTATTGGTAAAAGTTTTGGGCAATCAGGTGCTAACTCCGATTTTGCATCATCAGAGGATTCTGATAAACTGAAATCATCGGATGAACATAGTTCATTTACTATAACTGGATTCCTTGATAAGGCGTCAGCATTTGTGTTTAATTTTCCTGCCTTATGAACAAATTCGTACTCGTAATCGCGCAGTTTTAGTCGCCATCGGATCAATCTTTGTCCTGGATCTTTTATTGAGTTAATCCATCTTAGTGGTTCATGATCACTAACGAGGGTAAATTTTCGGCCATATAAATATGGTCTGAAGTGTAAAATTGCATAAAGGACTGCCAAACATTCCTTTTCTGTAGTGAAATAATTTTGTTCTGGTTTAGTTAAAATCCTAGAAAGGTATGCCACTGGTAAATCTTGACCATCAATTTCTTGACTAAGTACAGCGCCTATAGCGTAGTCTGACGCATCTGTAGTTAAAGTGAATTGACTATTGAAATTTGGATATTGAAGTATGGGGCTTTTACAAAGTGCTTTTCGTAATTCCAAAAATCCTTTCTTTTGCTCTTTTCCCCAAGTGAAAGTAGAATTTTTCTTCAGCAAGTCTGACAACGGTTTAGCCTTTTCTGCGAAATTTTTGATAAAGCGTCTATAATATCCAGCTAGACCTAAAAATTGCCTAATGTTTTTCTGATTTTTCGGGCGAGGAAAATTCTTTACTGCACTAATCTTTTTGGGATCCGGTTTTACACCAGCCCGGCTAATAACATGTCCTAGGTAAGCAACTTCTATTTTGAGGAACTCGCACTTATCCGGTTGTAAAGTTAATTTTGCATCGGCCAAACGCGTAAATAAACGGCGAATTTTCTTTTCATGTTCTTCTAAGTTTTTAGCATATACCACAATATCATCCAAATAAACGAAAACTTCTACACCCTGTAATCCGCGTAGAACTTGATCCATTAATCTTTGAAAAGTTGCTGGAGCGTTTTTCAGACCTTCCGGCATTCGGATGTATTCATAATGACCATTTGGGGTTGTGAAGGCTGTTTTTTGTCTATCTTTTGGATCCATCTCAATTTGTTGAAATCCGCTTGCTAAGTCAAACGTTGAGAAATATCGGGCCTCACCTAAGTGATCCAGTATATCAGTAATGTTCGGTAATGGATATGCATCGCCAATGGTTTTTTCGTTAAGATCACGAAAATCTATGACTACTCTGAATCTCAGATTACCTTGAGAATCTGGTTTTTTAGGAACAATCCAAATGGGCGAATTATACGGTGAATTTGAAGGTGCTATTATTCCATGATTTAGTTTATTACGGACTTGTTTTTCTATTTCGTCTTTATGAACCGGAGGAAAACGATACTGTCGCCTATTCACAGGAACATCATCTACTGTGGGGATTTTATGTTTAATGTATGAAGTACATGGTAGTTTATCACCAGGCAAGTGGAATCGCTCTGGGAATTCTTTAATAATTTTAATTACATGATCCCGTTCTTCTTCATTCAAATGATCGAGACGCAATTTTTTAATGATTTCTAAAATTCTATCTTCCGCGATTGGCAAGGTCTCATCTTCCGTATCAGAATCGGAATAATTTTGTTCTTCGGGGAAGTTATGATACTCGAATGGTATTAATTCTTGTGGCGGAATTTCGACTTCGACATCCTTATCCGTTGTATTAACGGCAAAGACGTGACATGCACCTCGGTCATTTACAGACACAACAGCTTCGCCAATGTATAAGCCATCTATAGTTTTAATTTTTGGTAAATATCCCTCTTTTAAATCATGATTTGTAACGTCAATGGCGACAGCTTGTCTAGTACGCGCTTTTAAATACAAAACTCGAGGTCCTACCCTACGAGGTACTGGATCATGGCCAATAAAAGGTATGGGTTTAATAGGATCGCTTCGTGTTACCAATGTGTTATGGGTGAAGGAGATTTCAGCTTGTTCTTGTGTGAGATACTCTTTACCTAATATACCATCGCAACGCAGTACAAATGAAGATCTTACGACATGAAATTTTACGGGTTTGCCTAATAAAGTAATTATTGTGGTACCTAAAGTCTCTGTCGTATCCGGAGTTATTCCTGAGATAGCAACCGATTCATGAAGCGCGACTGAAACATTGTCGTCTAGGGCGCTTAATTTAATCACGTTTATATCCGCTCCTGTATCTACGAGGAAATATGCACAACCCATATTCAACTCCTTACCCATCATTTTTACTAATGGGGATTCGGGTTTTTCTACCGTTGCGATTTTTCTTGGTTTGCCAGAAATTTTACTGTTGCATGACGCTCCTTTTCCGAATGACTCGACGTCGCGTCCGTCCGTCGGGTCATTTGTGCGTTTAAATGATCGGTTCTATTTTCGGGTTTAGTATTTCTATTATATGGAGAACCCGGTCTCGTTGATGAAGGAATGGGAGATGGAGATCTTGGTCTAGGCCCTTGCGAATATCCATCTCTTGCTGAACGCGATGGCTCATTACTATTTGTATTATAATGATGGTAAGGGTAATAATTCGGATATGGCATTGGCGGATAAAAATAAGGCGAGTAATACGGATGTGGAGGAAATCCCGGTGGATTGTAATAATGATTGCGTGATGGAGGTTTCAAAATTCCAATTGGCGAACCGCTTACGTCTGGACTGGGACTCGGAGAACGTGTGCGATTCTCTTCTTCGTTTCGAATTGCATAATTTTTATAGCGAGGAGGGTTCATGGATTGGTGATTAGCGTAATCCTGATAATATGAGTTCGATGATCGAGAAAAGCCATTATTCTGATTAAATGATATCTTTTGAGTTTCATTCGAAGGTAATATTCCGGATTTCATTCGCGTTTCTATACGTACTGCAAATTTTCTCGCATCGTCTAAAGTTTTAGGGTCACGCGCATCTACTGAGCGCGCTATTTCATCTGGAAGTCCGCGAATATAAGCTTCCAATCCGCATTCTTTTAATGGCAATAGCATTTGTTCTGCCTTATCCCCATAACTATCCTCTAACGCAACTCGAGCTCCGCTAATTAATATGTTTAATCTGTCATAAAAATCGCTAACTGATTCCTCCTTTTTCATCCGAATATTTTCTATTTCGTGTTGATAATAAGGATAATTTTTACCCGGTGCAAATCTACCCTTTAAGTGTTTAATTAGTTCATTAACCGTATTAAGTGTTTTTCCATATGTGCTATCGCGAGCTGGACCTTTCAATTTCCCTAATACCGATTTTAGAAATGATCCCTCTAATGCAGGAGGCACTAGACTTGCGCTATTTTGCACATCCTGTACAAAATCCTTCAGAGGAACGCCCTTCCCATCAAAGTAAGGAATATTTAACGTGCTATTCTGAATAGTCAGACACTCCGCCATGGAGGTCATCATTGCGCTTGCGTCTTGAGCCATGATTGAATATTTGTATAAAATATATATACAGAACTAGTCAATAAATATCATATAATGCACCAGCGTTACCACGTACACATTGATGAATTAGTAAAATAAAGAAATTTCATAAATTCTATCCGATTTCAATGAATATGAGCACCCAGGAATTTTTACAAGAAAATTCCTGGCATCCCACCGCTGCCACCAGATCTGTTACGTGCCGCGGCCTTTAGTGTTCGAGCGGCGCGTTTTAGACGGCCAAATTCTGATCAGGGATATCCCACAATCTTTGATTATCAGAATTTGTCGTATTTATGTAGGTAATGGCAAGGAGGCTCGCCGCACTCGCAACAGTCAATTATTTTATTTACTTATCTAAATACCTTATCAGAAGGATAAGGGGTAGATTTTGGGATCGTTGGTGCTCTAGTCCCATACGGGTCTTTTCAAAGGAATCGGACAGGTAATTAATGAGTATAATTTAATGAATAATAAAGCTTTAATGCCGAAATATTGGATGGTTGTAAAACATATAGTACTGAATATGTAAAGTAAAATTAATCAACAACAAACATAGACTTTCGCGCTATCGGGCACAATTCCTGATTAGGGGAATCCCACAGTCCTTGGACTATCAGAAATTGTGTTATGTACGATTCAATCATAATACAGTGTACAAAAGAGATAATAGGTGCAACTCACCAGACAGTCGATATTGTATTGACAAATATATTTTTGTGGTTTTCGGTTGGAATGTTTTCCTGTGGTCTGATGATATATCTAAATCAGAAAAAGAGATAAAACGCGAAGACACACACATACACACACTTAGTTATCTGAGCGAGTGAATCCGAATTGAATTTTAAACAAGACCGAATAAAAGTGGTTTTAAAAGAACAATATGAGTAATAATAAATGAATTGTTTCGCAAAGTTTAGTATATGAATTATTTCACGAGTTTAAATAAATGAATTGTTTCGCAAAGTTTAGTATATGAATTATTTCACGAGTTTAAATAAATGAATTGTTTCGCAAAGTCGAGTCTTTCACGCGGTTTCACAATAGACCGGAGAACTCTAGCTCTAAGACACTTGCGGACCCAGCGACACGCACCTCACGATTTATCGTCACAGAGTGTCGCAGCTTCACGCTCTCGGCAGCGACCAGAGTGGGTCCGTACCGAAAATGCTTACGCTGCATTTTATCCCTCGGCCGCGCTACCATGGGCCCGTCTACTTAACGAGGCGGTGTGTGTGTGTGTTCTCACACCCATCCATCAGACTCTCGATTCAAATACATGATCAATTCTTACAGGACATTCGTACGTACAGGAAAACATGACATCGCACATTACAATTTCACACCTGCTGAGGCCTTCCCTGAATGTTCATAAATTTACATGCACAATTTCTGACTAGGGGAATCCCACAGTCCTTGGACTATCAGAAATTGTGTTATGTATCTAATTTTTACCAAACAACTTTGAATTAATTAATTAATTTATTTGCACGTGCCCCGAAACGTGCGACAAAACCGTGAGAAGGCGCGACTCCCTGCACCGGATGTAGGGTATACAATTCCGTCAATCTTCTAAGAAGTGATCCAGTCTGCGCATTCCTGCTGTAGCCGTTACTGATTATGTTACAATGTTTAACGCGGCGGTCAGAGGTGCTCTCAACGAGGGTTCTCCCACAATGCTGCAAGGCATTGTTGAAATACATCCCTGCCGCTTACACAGAACGGATTCGGCACAACAGGAGAACCACTGATCCTTTCGAACGCGACTATCTGGTGAGAACGCCGCTGCGTCAGCACCGCCTTATCGGTATCGCGGGACGGTAATGCGTCGAGGCGACGACGCTCCAAGAAAGGGGTTTTTGTTCTAGCAAAAATATTATTGATTAATGGGCAGGAGTATGATCAACGAGGGATTTCCCATAACGCTAGGCGTTGTTGATGCATACCCTGACCAGAAAGAAAAATCTTACGTTCCGGACGTAACACGTGGACCGATTTTATTGAAATTGGTCTTATTCGAAAGCTGATATGCGGTTTACATAAGAAAAATGCCTTTAAATTTAGAAAATATTGCAGGCGTAATAAGATATAATGAAATAAGTGTCAGAATGCCTCCGCGACGAGTAAAGATACACGGTAGCGGCAGGGACAGTTCGATCGACATATACAGGGTGTTTTTTTTTTTTCATGTACTTGGCGTCGAGACGCTACCGCGTCTCTAGATATATGTTTAATATTTAATATATATTTAATATAAATTACTTGCTATACAGTTACTATCTGTATCTGTGTGACTATCTAAAATAAATAAAAAATGTATTTCTTTATAATTATTACCAAGATGTTTAAAAAAAAGTCATTTGAATTTCAAGGTCAAAGTGTCGATGAATAAGAATTATTTAAAAACGCAAAATAATGAAAATGTACTCATATCGTCAGAGTTTTAAATTGACAAATTATCTGGAAGCCTGCGAGAGGGAAGGTATGATCATTTATTAAAAGTATTAAAATAATTATTTTTTTTAAATATTAAATTTTTTTTGTACATGCAGTATATGGGTAGATGAAAATATCTGCCGAGTTTCAATTGTTTTCTCTACACCGTTTTAAAGAAATAAATTATAACTTGAGAAAATTGTGAATTCTGAGCATTTTCACTGCCAAAAGTTTAGCAAATAATGCTTGAGAAAGCATTTGTAAAGTGAAAAATACCTTTCCAGGATTAAAAATAAGACTCCAACTGTCGTTCGAATTCCTTACATCTAGATTTACTATGCGTAAGACGTAGCTGTTCAAGTATTTCAACTTTGGTCTGATATTGTACGTCCAATACATCCTTAACGCGAAACGTAATGAAGAATTTCAATCGATAGATCGATATTCACTAAATACTTACTGTTATGATGATGCTCTGGCATTGTCGAACGTTTCGAATGTTTAACTAGCATCTGGGCCACCTTCAGCTTGTTGTGGTTCTTCTTCGCGTCTTCAGACAGGGATCGGCGGGCTTATGGAGGGGGAAATACCTACAGGAGCCTCCTGTAGGTATTTCCCCCTCCATCAGCGAAGCTAACTAACGTATCCCTGTCTTCAAACGATCAGTAAATATCATCATGTCGAAGCAAGACAATGTAAGTACTAGAATTACTATTTTCATATATACACTTACTGACAAAAGTTAAGAAACAAAATAATCGTTTAGGATGTACTGTATATTCTTCATCTTCTGAGATACATACATTAGAACCAAAATTAGCACAAAGAGATAACATTTCATACGTCAATATGCAATAAATGTTTTTTCGAATATACGCGTCTAAAGACTACAATTAATTTTGGTCGCAGAAACGAAACACACGCCTTGTGACAAAAGTTAAGAAACATACGTGACAAAAGTTAAGAAACATAATTTATAATCACTTTTAACAACAAATTGACTTGTTTTTCGCGGTCTACCGGTTCCTGCCGCCGTTTTAATAGTTCTGTGTTCTTGAAAACGTTTTATAATCTTCGTGATAACGCAACGATTCACACCAGACACTTTTGCAATGTCAACTTTTCTCTGGCCTTCTTTAAACATTTTAACTATTCTTTCTTTCACGGTTTCAGCTAAATGTTGCCTTTTTGCCATATTCAATCCAGGTTATAATACAAACCACTTTCGATGATATCAGGAAGGAGACTGACCGACGGTCAGTGACCGTTTCCAAACATGTTTGTTTACATTGCGAGCTTGACTTATTCGAGAAGTACACATGTTTCTTCACATTTGTCACAAGGCGTGTGTTTCGTTTCGGCGACCAAAATTAATTGTAGTCTTTAGACGCGTGTATTCGAAAAAACATTTACTGTATATTGACGTATGAAATATTATCTCTTTGTGCTAATTTTATTTCCAATGTATGTATCTCAGAAGATGAAGAATATACAGTAAATCCTAAACGACTATTTTGTTTCTTAACTTTTGTCAGTAAGTGTATACTCGTAGCAGATTATTATTATTATTCATATATTCATATATATATATACTCTAGTCCTGTTATCTGTATTCGTTAGTTTTATTCGTGAGACATTTATTATAAATATTATAAATATGAAACACATCTGAGTTAAAATATGCTTCTATGTATCCAATATGTTCTTGTTGTATTACTTGTTGTACAGTTACGGTCTACGTCCACTGACATTTAACGTGGACAAAGTAGTTTACATGTTCGTTTACGTTCAACTCAGATATGTTTGATGTTTCTAATTGATGGTGTTATAAGTTAGAATATGCTTCAACGTGACTAATATGTCTCCTTGTGGTATTACTTGCTATACAGTTACTATCTACTTCCACTGATAGTTAATTTATGACTTTCTTTCTTCTATCACACGCCGCTTTTATGAACTTTTCATCTTTTTTTTTACTAATTAATTGTTTATTATTTTTTTAGAATACACAGGAGGCCGCCCTACTGTCTAGTAAGTTTTATTATGATGATAAACTTACAGAAGAATTAATTAATTAATAAAAAAATTGTATATATACACTTATTTTAATTTATTTTTTAGATTCTGAGGAAGATATAACAATGGCGACTGCCAGTGGTAGCCAATCGGCTGCCGTGGTGGCAGCCACAACAACCGCGCCGCCGCCGCCGCCACAGCAGCCTGCACAAGGCCCGGCCACGGCATACGGTATTAATGCTTAATACTTTAATTAAATAAAAAATTGGTAGAAAATTAATCATTGCAGAATTTAATTGAAACAAGTTTAAAAATTAAGATAAATTTTCATATAAATGAACCAGATTTGAGCATTAATTATTTACATAACAGATAAAATAAAAGTGACTCCAATTATTTTATTTTACTGATTACAGAAAAATATGCAACCCGGCGGCACAGCAGGAGTGGCTGGAGGGTGAGGGCCCAGCAAAAGCACTGGGCCGCCCTCCACCTGGCTCGGGAGCAGGCAAAAAGCATACGGGATCAGGCATCTATGCTGAAGGCCCTGATCCTGGAGCAGTGCCGTGGCTGGGGCCGTGGCCGTGGTCACGGTCGTGGCCGTGGTCGCGGCAATAATTAATTAATTATTTTATTTATAATCAATTAATTAATTACATAAAATAAACAAATAATTTCTAACATAATTATTTTAATACTTTGAATAAAAAATCATACCTTCCCTCTCGCAGGCTACCAGATAATTTCTCAATTTAAAACTCTGACGATATGAGTACATTTTCATTATATTGCGTTTTAAAATAATTCTAAGATCATTCATCGACACCATGCCTTTGCATTATACCTTGCCTTTGACAGACGTACAGCTAAGCATTTTAAAATAATTCCAACATCATTCATCAAATAATTTGTTTGTCAATTTAAAACTCTGACAATATGAGTACGCTTTCATTATTTTACGTTTTTAAATAATTCTTATTCATCGACACTTTGACCTATCCTGGCCACGCCAAATATTTGACTTCCAGGCCGCGAACATCTAGGGAAATATCTTTCCACCTTCGTTGTTTCACTACTATCGTCATCGAACAAATGTAATTTTGCAACAAGAATTTGTTTGGAACCAGTTATATTGAATTTTTCATTATGTTTGAATTTGAATTATCACAATTGTTGCAAGGATCTTTCAGATTTTTCCATCCTGTGAAATTGTGGTTTATTATATCCTTGATATTCAATGACTTTTTTTTGAACATCTTGGTAATATTTATAAAGAAATAAATTTTTTATTTATTTTATATTATACATATACATGAAATTGTGCTTGTTTCATGTGCTCGTGCAGCAGGGTTATTTTCTCTTTCAGCTGTTGAAATAATTCTCATCGTCTGCATCGGTAACTGAAATATGACACAATTACTAATTATTTATAAATTATCACACATGTCAAGATTGTGACGAAGTCACGTCACGCGGACCGCGCGAGCGCGCAAAATCAAAACAAAGGGCGAGGTTCATAGGTATATAGAAACTCTAAATTAAAAATAGTTTGCTAGTATAAAAAAATATCTGTCAATTTAAATGCAATTTGTTACAATACATTATTTTGTAAATACACGGTATTTCCAGGAACTTATGCCAAAGAAAATGATTCTCTGTCGAACCTTCTCTGGACAATTCTGCGACTCTATATATAAATATTACAAAATTTTTGTGACTTACCTTGTTAATTGATTGAGACAATACTTCTGTGTTCTAAGTGGGATAAAAAATCGTGACATTTCAAATTTGGACAACTTCGCACGCTATGATATGAGCGATTAACATTTGGCAAGTTATAATTCAATAGTATATAGGTATATATGTACAATGACGGACAACGATCCCTGTCGAATGATCTCGAGAGTCGGCGAACGAAACGTGTGTACTGTGTAGCTTCTTCGATTTTATTTTATTTTACTTTATTTTACTTTATTTTACTTTATTTTACTTTATTTTACTTTATTTTACTTTATTTTACTTTATTTTACTTCACTTCACTTCACTTCACTTCACTTCACTTCACTTCACTTCATTTTATTATTATCTTTATGTACTGGCAGTTCATTTTGATTTCACATCTTTTTTTAATTTTGTAATTATTATTATCTTCTATTTTTGTGATTTCATGTACTTGGCGTAATTTTTTTAATTCATTGAAGTTTTTGAGGGGATCTCACTTCTTTTTTCAAAGATTAATTGTACTATTATATGTAAATTCATATTAATACACAAGTATTAATTGTTTATTTATCCTGAATGCATGGAAAATCTTCCAGACGATTAGATCGAAACATTTGGGTCAAATGTTTACGCATTAATATTTACTTACTTATTTATAATAATTTTTAAACAATTTGGTTATACACGGTAGTATATAGTTGTAATATGTTGTCATTTCATTTTCTATAAAATTCTGTACAATCGTTACAAGAATCGGTTCTGTAACCGCTTTGGAACTTATATTGAACCTAAAAAATAAAAATTATTGAATCGGTTCTGTAACCGGTTGGAACTTATATAGAACCTAAAAAATAAAAGTTATAGAGCTATATAGGAACCGTAACTAATACTTACATAGTCTGATATTTAGGTTCTTTATAACGGTTATTCAGAATAATGGTTCTTCATAACTCTTTCAAGAACCTAAATCTTTATAATAACGGTTTCAAGCCCTGCTCAACAGTGAAATATAAAAATATATAAGGGTATAAGGGTAAAGGGTAAAAGTTATAACGGTATATAAGGGTAAAGGGTGCAAGGGTAAAGGGTGCAAGGGTAAAGGGTGCAAGGGTAAAGGGTGCAAGGGTAAAGGGTGCAAGGGTAAAGGGTGCAAGGGTAAAGGGTGCAAGGGTAAAGGGTGCAAGGGTAAAGGGTGCAAGGGTAAAGGGTGCAAGGGTAAAGGGTGCAAGGGTAAAGGGTGCAAGGGTAAAGGGTGCAAGGGTAAAGGGTGCAAGGGTAAAGGGTGCAAGGGTAAAGGGTGCAAGGGTAAAGGGTGCAAGGGTAAAGGGTGCAAGGGTAAAGGGTGCAAGGGTAAAGGGTGCAAGGGTAAAGGGTGCAAGGGTAAAGGGTGCAAGGGTAAAGGGTGCAAGGGTAAAGGGTGTAAGAGTAAAGGGTGTGAGGGTAAAGGGTGTAAGGGTAAAGGGTGTGAGGGTAAAGAGTGTAAGGGTAAAGGGTGTAAGGGTAAAGGGTGTGAGGGTAAAGGGTGTGAGGGTAAAGGGTGTGAGGGTAAAGGGTGTGAGGGTAAAGGGTGTGAGGGTAAAGGGTGTGAGGGTAAAGGGTGTGAGGGTAAAGGGTGTGAGGGTAAAGGGTGTAAGGGTAAAGGGTGTGAGGGTAAAGGGTGTAAGGGTAAAGGGTGTAAGGGTAAAGGGTGTAAGGGTAAAGGGTGTGAGGGTAAAGGGTGTGAGGGTAAAGGGTGTGAGGGTAAAGGGTGTGAGGGTAATGGGTGTAAGGGTAAAGGGTGTGAGGGTAAAGGGTGTAAGAGTAAAGGGTGTGAGGGTAAAGGGTGTGAGGGTAAAGGGTGTAAGTGTAAAGGGTGTGAGGGTAAAGGGTGTGAGGGTAAAGGGTGTGAGGGTAAAGGGTGTAAGAGTAAAGGGTGTGAGGGTAAAGGGTGTAAGGGTAAAGGGTGTAAGGGTAAAGGGTGTAAGGGTAAAGGGTGTAAGGGTAAAGGGTGTAAGGGTAAAGGGTGTAAGGGTAAAGGGTGTAAGGGTAAAGGGTGTGAGGGTAAAGAGTGTGAGGGTAAAGGGTGTAAGGGTAAAGGGTGTAAGGGTAAAGGGTGTAAGGGTAAAGGGTGTAAGGGTAAAGGGTGTAAGGGTAAAGGGTGTAAGGGTAAAGGGTGTAAGGGTAAAGGGTGTAAGGGTAAAGGGTGTAAGGGTAAAGGGTGTGAGGGTAAAGAGTGTAAGGGTAAAGGGTGTAAGGGTAAAGGGTGTGAGGGTAAAGGGTGTGAGGGTAAAGAGTGTAAGGGTAAAGGGTGTAAGGGTAAAGGGTGTGAGGGTAAAGGGTGTGAGGGTAAAGGGTGTGAGGGTAAAGGGTGTGAGGGTAAAGGGTGTAAGGGTAAAGGGTGTAAGGGTAAAGGGTGTGAGGGTAAAGGGTGTGAGGGTAAAGGGTGTAAGGGTAAAGGGTGTGAGGGTAAAGGGTGTAATGGTAAAGGGTGTAAGGGTAAAGGGTGTAAGGGTAAAGGGTGTAAGGGTAAAGGGTGTAAGGGTAAAGGGTGTAAGGGTAAAGGGTGTAAGGGTAAAGGGTGTGAGGGTAAAGAGTGTGAGGGTAAAGGGTGTAAGGGTAAAGGGTGTAAGGGTAAAGGGTGTGAGGGTAAAGGGTGTGAGGGTAAAGGGTGTAAGAGTAAAGGGTGTGAGGGTAAAGGGTGTGAGGGTAAAGGGTGTGAGGGTAAAGGGTGTAAGGGTAAAGGGTGTAAGGGTAAAGGGTATAAGGGTAAAGGGTGTAAGTGTAAAGGGTATAAGGGTATATACTCTGCGGAATGATCTCGAGAGTCGACGAACGAAACATGTGTGCGAAACTGATAGGTGTGTGTGTGTAACGCGTAGTATACGTATTTGGTTGACGAAACTTATTTGGTTGACGAAATTTTCGACTGGAGAAGAAAAATTTTTCTTACCAGAAATGACATTTCCATGAGACGATATTACGATATCTCTAGCATGCGTGGACCGATTTTATTGAAATTGGTCTTATTCGAAAGCTGATATGCGGTTTACATAAGAAAAATGCCTTTAAATTTAGAAAATATTGCAGGCGTAATAAGATATAATGAAATAAGTGTCAGAATGCCTCCGCGACGAGTAAAGATACACGGTAGCGGCAGGGACAGTTCGATCGACATATACAGGGTGTTTTTTTTTTTTTTCATGTACTTGGCGTCGAGACGCTACCGCGTCTCTAGATACCCATGATTTCAATTATGAGCGCTACGATTAAATATTGACTCGGGGTAAATCTTATTCATGACGAATAAGACTGAAGTATTTTTTATTTGATACGTCATTTAAATAATTTTGTATTTAAATAATGCCCATCTCTGCTCCCCAGTGACCGTGGTCGTTGCCACCCCGTGCAACGCAGATGTACGGAAAAGACGGCCGGTCATTGCGAGGTGAAAGTTGCTCACTTTTATTTCTGCGTAAGGACCCTTAGATTTCAGAATATAGAAAATAGAAAAAGAAACCGAGAAACACGGAACACAATTGATGAGACTTTCGTAAAGATCCGATGAAGAAAGTATGACCTGTCATATGTTCAATTTTTTAATGACTTGTGCTATCCTGGAATTGTATAGCCCCACAACAATTCTGGTTAAAAAATTGATAGACGAAAAATTAAGTAAGCGTAAAATATATTAAATTATCCATGATTAAGAGGGAATAATTTTTTCTCATTTTGCGGCGCAAATAGCATTCTGATATCTCTTATAGTTCAAAAGTTATACGAAAAAGTCTCCTAGTTCTTGTCAACCCGGTCCGGGAAATTCCCAAGAGCTCTTTGCGACGTTAATTTGAAAGAGTCCATCATAAAATTTTCGAAGCTCGGGCATCGCTACTGTCCAGCAATCGCTGGCAGCTCTCCGAACGCCGGGCTGGAGCATGGTTGTAGTGGAATGCGTCCGTGAGACGCTGTTGCCGTTTTACCTGTTAAGATTAACATGTAAACTTCTTTTGGTCATCGCGCGGCCTACAAGATTATTTTTTGTCGCAGTCAGCGCTCGGAACATCATTATAATTTATTTACACTGTAGTGGAGGTTTATTGCCTGCCGAGCATAGAGAGAGATTAGCCAGTAGAGGAGAAAAATGCCACGTACCGGTGCCCAAAAATCAATTAGGCTGCCTGGCCAGACCGTCCCGTCCGGGCCACGGTTTATGGTTCTTATTGCCTCGCGAATCGGCGGTGGACAACGGTAGGTAGGTACGTGCCGGTCCGAACTGATCGCATGTACATACTACCCCCCATCGACAGTGCAATATACGGATTAACTCAGATGGAAGAATGTTTAAAATTCTTAAAGACCCTTAAAATTGATTGCCCTTTAGAAATGCTGGCAAACAGACGTTGTCGAAAAATTCTTGGGAAAGTACGAAATTACCGATCGTA
>OV815999.1:11437685-11450185 GCA_929113495.1 Andrena minutula
CATGAATCTAGAGACGCGGTAGCGTCTCGACGCCAAGTACATGAAAAACACCCGGTATATGTCGATGTCGCTGCCGTGTACCTTTTACTCGTCGCGGAGACACTCTAACCTAATTCTGACATTTATACATTAATATCTCATCACGCCTGCAATATTTTGTAAATTTAAAGGCATTTTTCTTATGTAAACCGCATATCGGCTTTCGAATAAGACCAATTTCAATAAAATCGGTCCACGCATGACAGAGATATCGTAATATCGTCTCATGGATCTGTCGAAAATGGTACGATTTTTCTTCTTCTTCTCCTACAAATTTTTCGTCATCAAACATTACGTATATATATTTTCGTCAATACGTATATACGCGTTACACACACACCTTCAGCCAACACATGTTCGTTCTTCTTTCGTCGACTCTCGGGTATATATATACGCGTTACGCGCACACCTTCAGCCAACACATGTATCGTTCTTCGTTCGTCGTCCGCCATTGTACGTATATACATATATATATTATATACTATTTTGAATTTTATAACCTAAGTGCTAAGTGTCAAATAAAGTAAGTTGTCCGAATTTGAAATGTCACGAGTTTTTACACTAAATAGGAGACTGAATTATTGTCTCAATTAATAAGGTAAGTCGCCAAAATTTTTTAATAGGTTTCTTATGTAGAGTCGCAGACTTGGAAGTTGTCCGGAGATGGTTCGACTGATTGTGAGAAGCATCTCCTTTGACATAAATGTCTGGAAATTTGTACAATGAATCGAACCTTCTCCGGATAACTTGCAAGCCTGCAATTCCACATAAGAATTTAAATGCAATTTGTTACAATAACAAATTGCATTTAAATTCTTATGTGGAATTGCAGGCTTGCAAGTTATCCGGAGAAGGTTCGATTCGACCGAGAAGCATCTTCTTTTGCATAAGTTTCTGAAAATTTGAACCATATGTACAAAGTAATGTATTGTAACAAATTGCATTTATTTAAATTGTCAGATATTTATTTTTATAACATTTTAATTTACAGTTTTTATGTAAAGCCTACCTATATAAACGAAAGGGACGCAGAGGCTTGGATAAAAATGAAAGGGACGCAGAGACTTGGATAAAAGTGAAGGGGATGCAGAGGCTTCGATAGAAGCATCTTTTTTCTCACAATTTTGAAAACTTCCCAAATAAGGTAAATCGACAAACTTTGTATAAAGACATAGCATTAATAATTATTATCTCCCTTGATGCTTTTCAATCTTTTGTGATAGACATTCGTAATACTTTAATAATAAAATCCACAGTAGTTGTTACGCTATTCATTAATTCTTTAGATTTCCATTATTTTTGTAACAAATTGCATTTATTTATTTAAATTGTCAGATATTTGTTTTTATAGCAAAACTATTTTTGTTTAATTTACAGTTTTTATGTATATAAATGAAGGGGACGGAGAGGCTTGGATAAAAATGAAAGGGACGCAGAGGCTTGGATAAAAGTGAAGGGGATGCAGAGGCTTCGATAGAAGCATCTTCTTTCTCACAATTTTGAAAACTTCCCAAATAAGGTAAATCGACAAACTTTGTATAAAGACATAGCATTAATAATTATTATCTCCCTTGATGCTTTTCAATCTTTTGTGATAGACATTCGTAATACTTTAATAATAAAATCCACAGTAGTTGTTACGCTATTCATTAATTCTTTAGATTTCCATTATTTTTGTAACAAATTGCATTTATTTATTTAAATTGTCAGATATTTGTTTTTTTAGCAAAACTATTTTTTTTTAATTTACAGTTTTCATGTATATAAATGAAGGGGACGGAGAGGCTTGGATAAAAATGAAAGGGACGCAGAGGCTTGGATAAAAGTGAAGGGGATGCAGAGGCTTCGATAGAAGCATCTTCTTTCTCACAATTTTGAAAACTTCCCAAATAAGGTAAATCGACAAACTTTGTATAAAGACATAGCATTAATAATTATTATCTCCCTTGATGCTTTTCAATCTTTTGTGATAGACATTCGTAATACTTTAATAATAAAATCCACAGTAGTTGTTACGCTATTCATTAATTCTTTAGATTTCCATTATTTTTGTAACAAATTGCATTTATTTATTTAAATTGTCAGATATTTGTTTTTATAGCAAAACTATTTTTGTTTAATTTACAGTTTTTATGTATATAAATGAAGGGGACGGAGAGGCTTGGATAAAAATGAAAGGGACGCAGAGGCTTGGATAAAAGTGAAGGGGATGCAGAGGCTTCGATAGAAGCATCTTCTTTCTCACAATTTTGAAAACTTCCCAAATAAGGTAAATCGACAAACTTTGTATAAAGACATAGCATTAATAATTATTATCTCCCTTGATGCTTTTCAATCTTTTGTGATAGACATTCGTAATACTTTAATAATAAAATCCACAGTAGTTGTTACGCTATTCATTAATTCTTTAGATTTCCATTATTTTTGTAACAAATTGCATTTATTTATTTAAATTGTCAGATATTTGTTTTTTTAGCAAAACTATTTTTGTTTAATTTACAGTTTTCATGTATATAAATGAAGGGGACGGAGAGGCTTGGATAAAAATGAAAGGGACGCAGAGGCTTGGATAAAAGTGAAGGGGATGCAGAGGCTTCGATAGAAGCATCTTCTTTCTCACAATTTTGAAAACTTCCCAAATAAGGTAAATCGACAAACTTTGTATAAAGACATAGCATTAATAATTATTATCTCCCTTGATGCTTTTCAATCTTTTGTGATAGACATTCGTAATACTTTAATAATAAAATCCACAGTAGTTGTTACGCTATTCATTAATTCTTTAGATTTCCATTATTTTTGTAACAAATTGCATTTATTTATTTAAATTGTCAGATATTTGTTTTTATAGCAAAACTATTTTTGTTTAATTTACAGTTTTTATGTATATAAATGAAGGGGACGGAGAGGCTTGGATAAAAATGAAAGGGACGCAGAGGCTTGGATAAAAGTGAAGGGGATGCAGAGGCTTCGATAGAAGCATCTTCTTTCTCACAATTTTGAAAACTTCCCAAATAAGGTAAATCGACAAACTTTGTATAAAGACATAGCATTAAGAATTATTATCTCTCTTGATGCTTTTCAATCTTTTGTGATAGACATTCCTAATACTTTAATTAATAAAATCCACAGTAGTTGCTACGCTATTCATTAATTCATTAATTTTTTAGATTGCCATTATTTCAATTTACCAATAAACATACTAAATTTTATTCAAACACCAATAAATTGTGCATTAAAAATATTGAATCTCGTTTATTTTCGCTGATTCGCTGAATTATTACCATTAGCATTCAAATTTCCTGCAACATTTTCTGATACATTATGTAGTCTCTACAATCACTATAGCAAAAGGCCACTCTATTTCTATAAATAATAAGTTCTATGTCAAGTTGTATATAACTAAAATGTGGCTTTTATATTTATTTATTTACAGATAATCGAAGCAGAAGATGATGCAGTGCAATCTACGTCAGAATTCTTATTGCAAAATTACATTTGTTCGATCACAATAGTAGTGGAACAACAACGAAAGTGGAAAATTTCTACGTCAAAGCAATGCCTACTACTAAAATACAATTGGTAGATCACTGTTATAAACTTAAGACAGCGATTTTCCACCATGGTAAAAGTAATGCCGATGGTCACTACACGAGTATGCTAAGGGGTAAGGGTACAACGTGGGTATCCGTTGATGATTTACGAGCAGAAAAACAAGCTTGGCCACGAAATTCTAAAAATGCATACATATTTTTCTTCGAAAGGTGTTAATTGTGTTTGTTAATACACTTCAATGTTAAATACGTCCAGCGCCAAAGACTGCTTTCAGCGCCATATGCTGCTTCGCGCACCATGTATTGTACACAAAGTACTATACATATAATATAATACATATAGATTGGCAATCCGGTGCACATGGTTTCTGTTCGTAGGTGTTAAACTTACATAGAATATAGAATTTACACTTAATTCTGTCGCGTGATAATTTGTAATTTATAATATTAAAAATTATCTAAAGTCAGTCCCTATGCAAATTATCTTTGTAAAAAGAAGTGAGATCCCCATAAAAAACTTCAAAAAAGTAAAAAAATACGCCAGGTACATGAAAAATCACAAAAATTGGAAGACAATAATAATCACAAAAATTGAAGATACTAATAATAAAATAAAATATAATTTTTAATTTTGATAATTTTTAAGTTATAAAAAATAATATTAAAATTTATCTGATGTCAATCCCTATGCAAATTATCTTTGTAAAAAGAAGTGAGATCTCCACAAAAAACTTCAAAAAAGTAAAAAATACGCCAAGTACATGAAAATCACAAAAAAATAGAAGATAATAATAATTACAAAATTAAAAAAATATGTGAAATCAAAATGAGCTGCCAGTACATAAAGATGCTTTCCAACTGCGCTTTAGATGACACAACTACATATGCACAGCTAAAATTCCATTACTCATAATGGCTATTTATACAAAGAAAAAATGTATTAAATAATAATATGCAGATATATTTTTATACAAATAAATATTTTAATACGAATAAATATTTGATTCAAAATACTTGGCGCTGCGCAACCGAAAAAATGTTAATTGCGTTAGTATTAATAATTTACAACAACTCCATTACAATATAAAATACATATACATACACATTTTAGAATCGCAGTCAGATTTATTCTACGTATATTTAATTCTAATACCATGCGTAGCATATGCACACGCACACACACGCGTACAAGAAAGAAAGAAAAGGATTAATGCAATTTATTACATATTTATTGAGTTTAGCAACACCAATTCGGGGCGCAGCGCCAAGTATTTTGAATCAAATATTTATTCGTATTAAAATATTTATTTGTATAAAAATATATCTGCATATTATTATTTAATACATTTTTTCTTTGTATAAATAGCCATTATGAGTAATGGAATTTTAGCTGTGCATATGTAGTTGTGTCATCTAAAGCGCAGTTGGAAAGCATCTTTATGTACTGGCAGCTCATTTTGATTTCACATATTTTTTTAATTTTGTAATTATTATTATCTTCTATTTTTTTGTGATTTAAGAATAACCAGAGTCAATTAATTATATTCGAAGCGCCATGATTGAAATAATTCAATAATGGGGATTCAATCGCGGGCCGAAGCGCGCCCGAAGCGCTTTAAAGCTGCTCACAAATTTGCAACGTAACCGCGTAGCGTAACACCGTAACGTAACAATGTGGGCGGTATTCGCAACTTCGTAGCGTGCAAATATTTGGATACGATGTTAGGAGAGAATGGGGCAATTGCGGTCATTGGACAATGATGGTCAGTACTGTTATTATGAAACGGCATGTCCGAAATATGCAATTTCTTTTCCTTACGTTCCACGACATCATTCGCTATATTGCCGAACGACCTCGCTTTAATGATTGCTAAGCAACCAAGAAAAACAACCCTATTTGTGTTTTAAGGGGTAACATCACTGTAAATTTTTCGGAAAATTGATTTTTTTTTATTGGCTTAAAAGATACTTTCAACCTTCTAGAATATGGGCAAAAAACTGTATTAGTTGAAATAAATTTGTTTCCTTAAAATTTCGAGCTCCTCCCCAAGCGCGTCGGACTGCTTCGAAACGACTACCGGCGTCAAATTAATAGGAAGGTACAACCTAATGATCTACCTTTTGATTTTTAACTTCTCTAATACACAACGGATGTCGTTAGAAAGTTCTTATGTTCAGATAGAAGCATTTCCAAATAAAAGTATGTTAGCGGCAACATTTCATTTCTTCATGTCTATAACACATTTCAAAAGTTTAAACGCGTCTTTCTCGAAACATGATTTTTCAACACGGCACGCCGCATAACTCTAACAATTTTCATTCTTTTCATTCGACCCTTTAACAATATCTTTGAAATAACATTTTGAAGAGAAATACGTACGGGATTTTCGATAAGTTAATTTAAACATTACTTATTAACAAATGATTGCCCTCTTTTTATAGAAAATTGAACGTTTTTCATTCAAATGCTCACCAATCACACATAAATCAATATTTTTAAAATCCCCTACGTATTTCTCTAGCTATAAACATGTAGATTTAAGCCACATTTTTTTTTTTTAAATTCAAATTTGCACCAGCTACACTGCGTGCCGCAGAGCGCTAAAACTTCAACATGCCTCACGAGAATGGCTTCAGTGCCGCCATTTTGTAATATTTCTCAATAACTTTTTTTTTTAATAACAAAATATGTGCTTAATAACTTCCTTCAGTATACACCTGATATAATAACTGGTTTCCTCATTTTTGGAGGTGGAGGTAATACTGACGCCTCTTCAGTGTTTTGCACAGTTTGCGGAGGAGATGGGGATACCATCGGAGATACATCCTGCTCCGACTCATCACTGCTGGAAAATCTCTTCGGAATGATTTTCCTCTTTCCGTTACCTGCGTCCGACTGTAAATCGCTGGTTTCTTCGGCTCTTTTCGGATTAGTACATTCATTAATAAGTACATATAATAATAATTTCAACCTACAACAAATTCCACCGGGAAATATGGATACGGCAAACTTTTCCCGACATCCTAAAGGTTGGACTACTTAGGCAAAGAGAGAAAGAGAGAGAGAGAGAGAGAGAGAGAGAGAGAGAGAGGGAGAGAGAGAGAGAGAGAGAGGGAGAGAGAGGGCGAGAAGGGTGTAGGGAGATGCTACACCGAGCAATCGCGCCCGGCTGAGCTCTGATAAATAATTATTTATATTTAGCAAAGAAAACTTGTGTATTGCAACATATTGTTCAATGTCGTAAATGTCGATTTCCACAATTTTTTCATCATATCGTTGTAAAAGTAGTACCAATAAATTGATAAGATACGACATATGTAGGAACGTACATCGAACTACTAGATTGGAGAATACCGGAAACTCATTTTAATTTAACCGTGCAATGTTTTGTTATAATATTAACAAAGATGATATTTTACGTTTACTGCATCTTGGAAATTTTGTTCATCTCGCCAAATTTCTTCCACTTTTTCAACCCTTGCGACGGAGTTGAGGGGAAGTTCCAAATATGTATTCCACACCAAACACCAAGGAAACACTCTAAGCACACTAACTTTAAATACGTAGACTACTAATAAAAAGAATACTGAAAAGTCAAAAATCTAAAGTGTTCGATCCGCAAATTCTTGTATCTTAAAATGTCAATAAAGGAACGTAGGTTTTAATGTTACCCATAATTTTGGCTGAATTTACCAAATTTGTTGTCGAAAATGATGCTCGAAATTTAATTCAAATTTCGGCGCGATTCTTTAAGCACGTTCTATTTGCCGAGTGTTTATCGGATTAATTTGATTATTGTAAGGTATGTTTAGTATTATATGACCTTCCGAGCTGCCGAAAAAATGTATTGCAATATCAATAGTTTCTCCCAATTTTTTATGTTCAATGTTTATCATCTGTGACTTGACTTTTAAAAAAAGTACCAAAAAGTACCTCCCTGATTTTTTTGTATATTAATAGAGGGAAAATTAAACATTATATTAACGTTAATTTCAACTGCCCGATTTTGCCCGAAACGGATAAAATATCTGAAATCCTTAAACCTTTCACCGCTCAGGCGCATGCTCCGCCCGCCGGACATAATAGAATACTTGATAGTAGATAATTCAAATTATTGTGAATCGTCAATCCACCGGGAATGACAGATACGGGGAACTTCTCCCAGGAAACATCGCACGGCTCGAGTTTCTGAATCGCCACTGTCATGCGACTAGGTTTGTATGGTGGTCAATAACAAAAAACACCTACCACCCAGTCCGAGGGAACTTGGGACACCAAATTATCGCCTTTGAATTCGATGGTGAGCCAACCATTGTTACTCATTTCTGCTGTTGTATACACAATTATTCCTGAAATAAAACATGTTTAGAAAGGGTCTAGCAGGGTAAGTATGGGCAAAGGGCCCCCACGCCGATTCTTGGAGTTGTTATTTTTTAAACAATGCTCCTAGCCTGAAACACCATTCTGTAAAGTTTTAGATCGCTACCCCCCGTTTAATACGGTAATACGGGGGTAAAAGCTCTTATAGTTATTATTTTTTTTCTCGGTTACTACTTAAGATATTTAAATGAAACAAAAGCAACAATATTTTTCCGGATTGGAAATGAATTATTACGGGTAGAAAAATATAATTATATTTGGGGGTGGTTTTTGCAAACAACCCTATGAATGACAACCCCTTGCCGTGATAATCGCTTATTTGTTTGCACATATCGAAGGGATAATCCGTACTTAGTCAGGCGTATTTTGCTGTCTTTCTGATTATATAAACGCTGATTACTTATAATTTGTCAACTCGAGTCCAAACTTAATTTAATTTTTAGTGTATTACTATGTATGTCCGTTGTTTGCTGCGTAATCACGTCGTTGCCTGCTGATTGCTCAGACTAGTCTTTTGTTTTTCTCTTTTGCTATGGTTATGTTTTTGTATTTTATTTTTATTTTTATTCTATTTCATTTTTTATTTTATTGTAATTTTTGCTACACAAATCTGGTCACATGTTGTATCCTAAAGGGTTTTCCCGTGAATATAATAATAATAATAATAATAATAATAATAATAATAATAATTTATTAAAGAAAAATTACAAATAATGCACTTATCACTACTGCTTTCAGGCATTTTTCTAAATAATACTGGTGCTAAAGAAGAGAAAATCATGAATATTACGATAAAAATTGTTTGAGTGCTTTATTCAGCACCAGTATTATTTAGAAAAATGCCTGAAAGCAGTAGTGATATAGTATATTGCGTGACAAGGGAGAGAAGTAAGCGATTCCGACGAGCGTGAAGTTTGCTGCCCGAGCGTAGCGATTATATTTTTTTCAACCCCTGCATAAAAGGTGTGTTTTTGAAAGCTTGCTCAGCGATTCGCAAAAAATATGCTTGTTCGATTGCTTTTTTATTCTCTCAAAATTAATAAATACGTGTATTTATTTTCCAACAAATCGATAACGATTAGTCGAACAACTGCATCTTCATACCATAGGGTAACGTCAAATTCCAGTTTATTTGGGAGGAAAGTAAGAAATTGCGAATACGCATGCGCGTAAAGTCTTTTTCCCTTGGGAGATAGACTTTACGCGAATACGTCTGAAATTAGTCATTTTGCTCCCGCTCAGCAGGCGTAAAAAAACACACATTTTCATGCAGGTGTTGAAAAAAATATAATGCGTGACACGGGAGAGAAGCGATTTCGCCTCACGTGAATTGCTGCCCTCGTTACGCTCGGGCACAAACTTCACGCTCGTCGCAATCGCTTACTTCTCTCCCTTGTCACGCAATATACTATTACTTAACCCTTTCGGTACGGCGTGCATTTCCACGAAAGTGCTTATAACTAATTTTTTTTTTTTTTTTTTTTTTTTTTTTTTTTTTTTTTGTTTAAACTGTTGGAGGTGCCGACTAAAGCCGGCGCTAGGAACGACGGCTCGTTCCGTGCCGACGGATATATCCGGCACTCGGCCAGGCAGGGCGTCAGATGGCTGCCGGATATATCCGGCATTCGGAGCGAAAGGGTTAACTATCCTTACTGTCTTGTAAATAAATACTGTTTATGAAAAAGTTCCTTATTTTCTTCAATTCAATTACAATTATATTAACGACGATAAAATATTATTTTATAAATTTTACAAATTCTGTTATAATTCACGTCGTTGTTTGTTAATATCTTTGTGAATGTAAAAAGGAATGAAATTTTGTTTATACAAAATCTACTCTACAAACATCGAATAATATTGATTAATCATTGTTTTCCGTTAAAATTTATCACTGTCATGGATATACAAAGTTTTACTTTAAATTGGTCGCTGTACAGATACTTTCTACACCGACTGTATATCAACACTGAGAGTCACCCTCGCGGTTAAGTTTGGTTGGCACCAACGACGCTAAGTGGGTCTCGATACCATAAACAGAACCGCTTGAAAAAGTGTGCTCGCGTATACGCTTCCCAACGTTCTCGAACATTCTATTGCGTTCTGAAACAATGGCACCCACGTGCACGTTCGTCAATTTGCCCGTTTTAACCGCCGTAGTAGCACAATTCGAATCCCACGTCAGAAATTTATACCCTGCTGTATGCGTGAGAGCAGGGTGTTTAATAATTCATCAGATAGACAGTCACAAACGAATTTACGGTCTATTAAAATCAAGAAGGACGACACGCGGTTATATATGCGTTGCACTTGACTCGTTGAGCTTCGGGCCGTATGCAACCGTGCAAACTCTCTGCCGCTCGTAAACGTATCGTCGCTTTGGCCGTTTACTTACACCCTCGCGTAAAGGCACGGTTGAACACGTGTAAGGCGCGTTGCAGAAGGCCCTTGAAAGAGTCGGTTTCAATGGGTCGACGCGCAATGAATGGCCGCGTGCCGTAAGAAATGTATGGACAGTATTTTTGCTGTGCACTTGCGCGCGTTGCAAATGTTTAATCCCGCCTTTATAACCAAAACGCTTTTCCTGCACGTTTGTAAAGTTGTGTATGATATTCTTTTACCTGCGTTGCGCGTATACGTTGCTCTTGTCCTTCTGCCATCGACTGATCACGAACAGCTACTTACTCCGTCGATCAGCTACTTCACCAGTAACCAATTCAGATCCCCACGATTAACTTTTGTTATCGAAAATCACTGGTGGCCGCAATTAAACTTCTGTAAGATACACTTTTCAGTCGACTCGGTTTGGTGGCTCAACGCTTTCTGCCGATTCTTCTTCCAGCCGTTACGTACATCGGCTCTCTCTCTCTCTCTCTCTCTCTCTATCTCTCTCTCTCGTTCCTAGTGATCCTCTAGGGAGTGATCGGACAAACGTATATTATCGCTGATTGGTTGCTGCCATTTGTGGCAAAAGCGGAAGTTACCAGAGAAAGAAACTGTAAAAAAGAAAGAGACAGAAATACGGATAGACAGAGATAGATAAACAATCAGGTTGGAAAGCAGACGATTTAATGAATGTTTAGGTTATATTATTTCTGGCTTCGCCACAAATGACTGCGGTTATACCGATCACTCACTAGAGGATCACTACTCACGTGCCGTGCCACTGATGCAAACCCGCGAAATTCGTACTACAAGTATGTACAGCTGTTCAAGTACCCGGAAAAAAACAAGCCGAACTTGGCTCGGATAAAACCAAATACTTGAATTTGTTTCAAGCGGCCGGAAAGAACCGGACGGATTGGAAAGAAGCGAGTGGGCCGAATGAATTTCGAGCAGATCGAAAACTATTTGTCCGATTTATTTGATACATTATCAAAAGTGTAGCATATCATTTTATTTCATGCGAAACCCCATTCGTACGTAAAAAATGTTTCAAGTTTGCCTTGGTAGGTAAACAATTAATAGTGATATTCACCTGGCTCCCATTTGTACAATAAATTTTTTTCTTCTGAAATCCGTATGCTAATTATCTTGTTCCTTTCCGCGTCACCTTGTCCGCGTGGATTTACAGGTAAAACGGCCTTTCGCCCCTATGGCGTAGGACCTATGCGGATTTATGCTACTACCAATAAAATAATAAAACGTTTCGTACCGACCGTAGCAAAGTCTAATGACATGCCACGTTTATTTCTTAAGGGGTCTCCCTAGTGTGACGGTTCAAAAAAATCGATTTTTTTTTTTTTTTCTGAAAGTTCAACATCTTAAGAACATATTCCTAAAATATTATAGCTGAATTCGAAATTTTGGCAACGCTGTGAGCTATGAACAGTAGCGCGCGACCGATATGGCGCCATGTATACCCGCTACATTGGCGATGGCGACAGTAAAACGTATAAGGGCATTGTGGATTTGAATCCATATGACGTGCAGGTGAAAAAGTTAGAGTGTGTTTTACACGTTAAAAAAGAATGGGTTCTCGTTTGAGAGCAGAAAAAAAGAAACATAAAGGAATAGGGGGAAAAGATCCGGGAAAATTAACGGATAAGTTAATAAATGATTTAACAGCATATTATGGGTTAGCAATTACACGACACACGGATTCAGTGGAGGAAATGAAGAATGCGATTTGGGCAACGTATCACCATAAGTGCTCCACTGATACAGCGCCCGAACATGATTACTGCCCTACCGGAGCCGACAGCTGGTGTTCGTGGCGCTGCGCTGAAGCAAAAGGCGCCCTCGACAATTACACTCATGATCCACCCCTTACTGAACTCGTACAGCAGGTTATAAAGCCCATTTATATCAATTTATCCCAACACGAATTGATAGAGCGATGTCTAGGCGGAAACACACAGAACAATAATGAAAGTTTTAATCAGTTAATTTGGCATTTCGCCCCCAAACATATATACTCTGGGCCAAAAACAGTTGAAGTAGCAACATATTTAGCAACTGGCATATTTAACGATGGCTACCAGTCACTATTAAGAGTATTAAATACGATGGGAGTAACAATTGGCCCA
>OV815999.1:11460185-11480185 GCA_929113495.1 Andrena minutula
AGAGGTTATCAAAGGTGCCCTCTATATCTATAAACAGAGTTACTACTAGTTTCTTTTCTGTATGGAATATTCCTTTCTGCAACTTGTTAATTGCATCTTCAGTTGACTTACCCGACCTAAATCCAAACTGTCGCTGACTCTGCATTCCTTTCTCTATATATTTTACTTCTAATCGATTGACTATCACTCTCTCATAAATCTTTCCTAGAACTGGTAACAACGCTATAGGTCGATAAGAGTTAAGTTTCGTTCTGTCCTTATTTCTATCTTTTAAAATTATTTTTAGCGATGCCATTTTCCATTTATGAGGGAAGCTATTGCTACGCAGACAGTTGTTAAAAAGATTATAAATAACCATCGGACTACTTTTCCAGAGTGCTTTTATTATTTCTGGGGTGAAGCCATCAAAGCCCGGCGCTTTCTTACTTTTTGTCTTTCGTATGGCGCTATCAATTTCGTCCATTCTAATATCCTCTTCAAGATCCAAGTTTATATATCCACTATTCTCGACTCTTATTCTTTTGTGGGCATCCGTTTCTTCCAATCTATCATCTTCCGGCACACATTTATCCATCAATTTGCTCATTGTATCATTCCAATTTGTCGTAAATTCTCCATTGGGAAGAGCAAGCGAGCACATACATTCTGGTTTATTAAATTTTTCTCGAGCAATTTTATACGCAATACTCCATGGGTCTTTGTTTCCTTCCGTCGAAACAAAATTATGCCACGTTGCTTTTTTACTTCTTTTCGTTTCTGCTACGTATTTATTTCTTGCATTTTTATATCTTCGTTTAACTTCTTCTATAAGGTCTACCTGGCCTAGCCTTCGAGCTCTTGCTAATTCTCCTTTACGTAGGTTTGCTTCCGTTCGTAACAATAGCAGCTGGTCGCTCCACCATGGAACGGCCCCGTTTTTTATTCTTCTTATCGGTATAGAGTCGTCACAGATCTCTCGAAGAGTTCCATCGAGCAAGTCAACTGCCTCATGAGGTTCATTTTCTTTTATTAAATCGATAACATTCTCATTAAATTTCTCTATTGACAATTTCTCAAAGCTGGTCCAATCAGCTTTTCTCAAATTATATGTATCCTGTTTATACCATTTTTCTTGTTCCGGAACTTCAAATTCTATATCAAATTGTATTAAGTTGTGGTCGCTGACAGGGCATGTTGTTGTTTCCTTCCAATCATATATCTTGCTCATCATACTCCCCGTAACAAAAGTAACATCTATATTCGACTCGCCATTTATGGTAGAGAAAGTATATGGATTATTTGGCTCATTAATACAATACATTTCATTAGCTGCCAAAAACTCCTCTACTATTTTTCCTCTTTCATCCGTAGTTTCAGAGAACCAGGCTTCAGATTTTGCATTTGAATCCATTGTTATTATTATTTTCTTTCCTTTCAGCCTAAACATTATATTTTCAACTTTACTAAGAAATTGCTCGATTGGGTGCGAACATTGACAATAGACATTAATAATATAAAAACTATCTTTTTTTGTAAACACCTGGAAACACATTATATGTTCAGATTCCTCAAAAGAGTATTGAAAGATATCTATATTTTTATTATTTGAGATGACTGCAGCTACCCAAGGATTAACCACATTGGGTTGGATTAATTTCAATCTAGGGGAGGTGTACCCTCTCACCAATCCTTTATATGTATAAGGCTCCTGAACGCATAAAATATCAAAGTTATTTTCCTGCATTTTCATTTCCAAGTCTGATGCTGCAGCCACCGATCTTTGAGCATTAATTTGTCCTATTTTTATCCGCATTCTAATTTGTTTCGATATATTTCCAAGTATTTTATATATTCCGGACAGGATTTATTCCTCACTTCATGATTAACGTCTCTTCTTTTAAAACGCACACAATTCGCACATCGGGGAGCCTTCTTTTTATCGCAATTCGTTTTCAAGTGGTCTTTAGAACCACACGTTTCACATAGTTGATCTGGCGCATTGCAGAACTTTGCAAAGTGTCCATATGCGTGACATTTAAAACATCTTATTATATTAAGGTACTCTTTGACTCGATAAACTCTCCAAAGCATAAAAATTCTTCCTTTGTTTGTAAGGCTTGCCAGAACCTGTCCAGGAACCTGAACAATCCAATTAACTCTATTCTCCTTAGATTTGAAATAATGTCTAAATAAGATACCATTTCTCAATTCATCTAGTTCTTTCTCATTATTTGTATCAAAATTCTTTTTTATCAAATCCTCTTTCAAATCTTCCACTTTGTAATCTTTTTCAACATCATATATAATTATAGACGGGCTTATCTTTTTTGATTTATCTACTTTTAATCCTATTTTTTCTAGTTTAGCTTCATTTATAAGTTCTACATCATTTTTATCCTTAACTTCGATTACTATACCCTTGTTTCTCATTTGCCTGATACCTCTTACTTTTAGTTGTCCTCTTACGCTATTCAAGCTTTTTGTAACATCCATTCTTATGTCATCATTACTTCGTTTATCATCTCCTTTTTCAGGTGTTATTAACAGTACCTCATAATTCTCTTTCTTCGTTTTATTTCTTTCAGGAGCATGTTCCATACCCGGCCGGAGTGACGATGGACCAGAGGCCAAAGCCTGTGCAAAACTTACAGTTTTATCAGGAGCATCGCGGTGGTAAGCAATTTTTATTTTCAGTTTCTCATTTTCTAGAATTTCATCCTGTAATTTATTTTCAATAATTTTCCATCTGTCTAGTATAAACTTTATGGCTACTTTATTAACTTTATTCGTTTCATTAAATAAAAATTCCTCCAGCATATTCCTTTCTTTCCTAACATCGTCAAAAGCGCTAACCTCACATCTCTCATCACCAGATTCTTTTCCTTCATCAGATATTCTCTTTCTTTTCGTTTTCTCACGCCTCGGATTGGCTATGAATTCTTCTGTTTGAGAAGATACTTGTGACGATATTGAGCTACCACGGCTAGGACGGGTACGATAACTAGTTGTTGGTTCGTCCATCACCACTTCCACCATCTCACCTCCCTCCTCATCCTTTTTTTTTTTTTGGGTTTTTGGTATTTTTGATTTTATTTGTTTTATATTTTCAGCACTCATAATTCATCCCACGAGTATGGTGGATTTAAGGTCCACCCCCTTCAGAGCCACCTATGAGGGGGTACGGCTGCGAACGTGTGTATAAATACACACGTTCGCAAGGTCGGGAGGGCGCCAGGTATCCCGACCTTGGTCGCTAACGACCGGTGCACCCACCGGCCACGCGTCTGCGCAAAGTCAGACGCGAGCCCCCTCGCCACGCACCATAGCTTGGGGCTTAGGGATTTTTTAGAGAGGTTTTTCTCCTCGCGGCCCAGCCAGTTAAGGCAAGGCTCCCGTTCCTCCAGCGCCACATACCACCGAGACAAGTCTCGATGGGTCGTCGCGACGCCGGAGGTTTACGGTAGCTCGGGTCCTCGGGGTCGCTACTCCCCGTACTGTCAGCATGCTTCCACGACATGCCGCAGCCCCTGAGGGAAGTAGATAGGGACAGATAGTGTCTGCTTTTGAAGGTCCGACAGACGCGCTACACCTCAGAGTTTCCTCTATAGTAGCAATTTAAGCTTATCCAGATGTTTTAAGCGGATAGTACTTTCTAGCGGCCATTGCCAGGGGAAACGGCGTGCCGAGATGTTCTGGCACGCGACTTGGAAAAACCCTGCCCTCATCCCGTTAAGGAGTCAATGAGCAAGTTGAATCTACCCCCGTGGGGGGGAAGCGGCTCGTTTAGTCGACGCTGCTCGTCGCAAGCGACGGGAAGCGTCGTCCAGTGGGGACCACGAGGAGGTAGAGCCGCCAGCGTAACGCTCGATTCCAGCAGGACGGATTTGACTGACGTCTCCTCCATTGAACCTTACAGCCACGGTGCTTACCCACCGCCTGCGCTGACTGTCAAGGTTTTGTCTCCGAGTTTCGGCACGGGTCTTCCTGGGCTTGGAAGTGGTCCTCTGGATCACCGTTGCTGGATCACATTTCCTCGGTTGGCCTGGATATTCGTCCATCTTTCTTCCTTTTTCCGAAGTATTGTCCTAGCCGTCCTTGTGAACTCAGTGAATAGGGGTTCGTGGACAAGTATGTTGAGAGGCGGAGGCCAATTGATTCCATTGTCTCTTGTTAGTGTGCACAGGGTTTCTCTGTACTCCGCGTACAAGTTGCAGTCTAGAAGCACATGCTGTGGAGTTTCCGCACTTGAATTACATGGGCACCACGTTGACAGGGCGAGCGCAAATTTGTGGAGTTTGTCTGCAAAGTCACCGTGTCCCGAGAGAAATTGCGTGTTGTAGTGGGTGAGATAAATCCATGTTTTCTCCAATCTCGCCTTGATGTCCGGAAAGATACCAAACGTGTGCCTTCCTGTACTTGCTGCTTCCCAGCGTTGTTGCCATTCAGCCAGTAGGGCTGATCTAATGGCTCGTTCCGGGGGTAGGGTTTCAGTGTCCTCAGGGAATCGATAGCCTCCAATTTCGAAAGGTAGATTCCTCCTTATTTTGTAGGACAGGGCTGCCTCCCTAACCCTTAGGTCGATCGGTAGGACTCCGGCAATGACCGGTAGTGCCTCGGTAGATGTTGTACTGTAAGCCTTAGTGATTTTTAGCAGTGCGTATCTTTGTGCTCTAAGGAGTTCTCGCGTGCTAATCCGATCGAGTTTGTCGTACCAAGCCGCTGCGGCGTAGGTAGCGATAGGGACGAAGAGTCCGCGGTACAACGTTTGAAGGCACCGATGCTTCAGGCCCCATTCTCGCCTCGCGATTACTGCCAGGGAGTTAAATTTCTCGAGGCATTTGGCCTTTGTTTTTTCCGCGTGGGTCCTAACACCAAACCCTTTATCAAAATGGACGCCGAGGTATTGAACGGTATTGGTCATGCGGATTTGTCGGTTCAGGACTTTAATTGTTGGGGGCCTCTTGATGTCTAAATTCCCCTTAAGCAGCATCAGTTCTGATTTTGGTGCGGAGAGTGAAAGCTTCTCCCGTTGACACCAGTTCTCGACCAGGGTGGCGGCATGCTGTCCCCGTTCCTCGAGTACGCGCCTACTTCTGCCGGGGACGAGAATTAGTAAGTCGTCTGCGTATGCAATCGCCTCATGGCCTTCTCCCGCGAGGGTGGTGAGGAGATCATCGAAGATGAGGTTCCAGAGACTAGGTCCTAAGATGGAGCCCTGTGGGCATCCTCTCGATACAGCTTTCGATACCTCGTCATGCTTGCCGGCAAGTTTAACTGTGCGATTCCTTAGGTAATCCGCGATGACCTGGTAAATGTTTTTCGGGCATTGTCTCTCTTTAAGCCGATGTAAGACGCCGGGCCACCAGACATTGTCGAACGCGCCCGTGATGTCGAACAGGATCGCCAAAACGTAACGCGAGGTATCGAACCGATCAACGAGCTCCCTGGCTCTGATGATGGCATCCTCGGTGGATTTGCCTTTCCTGAAGCCGAATTGACGGTCCGACGCAAAGTGTGGATTGTTAAAAACTGGTTGAAGCCGTTGTACCAGAAGTTTCTCGAAGCACTTTCCGAGTACTGACAAGAGGCAAATCGGGCGGTACGAGGACGTGAGGTTCTCGTCCTTATTCGGGTTTTTTAGAAGTGCGCGGATGCTGCCGACTTTCCACGTGTTTGGGAAGACTCCGAACCGCATGCATGCGTTATATAGCTGTTGCAGCTCCCTGTGCAAGGTTCCGTAGGAGGCTTTTAATACTTCCACCTCGATTCTGTCGGGACCGGGAGCCTTTCCGTTTCGAAGGCTACGAAGCGCACCACAGATCTCGTCTGCGGTAAATTCCTCGGCGTCGTCCGTATCCGGAGGGGTGTCACGCATCCTCCTTTGATCTCGCTGAGTGTCCATGGTATCCTCCGTGTCGTCTGGAACCAGGGTGTCCAGGAGTTTTGAGGCAGCACCGGTCCAAGTTAGTGGGTCGGCTGGTCCGCTGGCGGATACCGCGAGGGCTCTTTCGGGCGTGATTTTGTTCATGCGAAGTTTATACACCACTCCCCAAGGATTGTTGTTACCCTCCTCCGTGATGAAATCGTGGACGCTGGCCTTCTTTGCCCGGTAAACCTCAGAGGTATATTCTCTTCTGATTCTCGCGTAAGCTCGCTTCCTTTCGGGTCTCGTGTTCGGGTCCATTTCGCGTTGAAATTCCCTTCTAGCTTTGTAGGTGCGTTTCTTCAGTGTTGTTAATGCGCTCGTCCACCACGGCACGGATTTAGAGTATGGAGATTTTTCACCCATTGACTGTGCGCATGCCGCCTGGATAGTGTCCCGGATGGAGACAGCTGCTATTTCGGTTTCTTCCGCGGTGTTAAGGGGAAAGTTTCTTAGATTCTGGTTCCTTGTGCGTGACAGTACTTCCGAAAATTTGTCCCAGTTCGCTTTCTTGATATTATAGCGAGGGAGCTGTCTCGAATGAGCGGCAATCGTTTGCGAGTGGTAGGTAAATATTAATACATTGTGGTCACTTGTCGTCCAGCCCTCTTCGACACGCCAGTTTCGTACGTACGTAAGAGCCGCTTCTGTGGTTAGAGTAATGTCGAAGTAGATAGGGACAGATAGTGTCGGTTCATTAAGGTCCATCAGACACGTTGCACCTCAGAGTTTCCTCTATATCAACGAATTTAAACCTTGCAAGGTGGTATTAGCAATACTGACCAACGAAACCGCCAGGGCCGGGCCGGAAAAAGCAGAGAAGGACCACGCTTGACTCCGCGGCGTCCACTGTAGGAATTTTTCTCTATGAGCAGGATGCCAGGTAGCGAATAATATAATACATTCGCCACCAGACAAGGTCCTTGGCTATCTTCTGCTCTTTTTGGGGTGCATGCACTCACCCGGGACCACCAGGGACGCTCTGGTGGCCGGGGACGGCTCTGCTTAAAAACACATGCCAGTCCCCATGCGAATTCGGGTACACCGGGAACGCAACCGCCCGTACTGGGGTTAGAAGAACCACCAGCCCCTGGTGAATGTAGATAGGGACATTTAATGTTAACCCGGCCATCCGTAGGATGCGCCCGGTATGCTTCCTCACCCAGAACGGGTAAACGCGCAACGGATCTACCCTCTAGTTACACCACGCCACTGGAAGGGGCGATGGAAAAATCCATGAGTGCCGCAGAGCGTTTTCTGCGGATGGGTCCTTTCGTTACTTCGGAGGCTGAGGGCGGAATGTCTCCGCCCTCAGCCTCTTTCGCATCCATGGGGAACCTCGGGGAGGCGGACTCATTGGTGCTCGCTAGCACTCACACTTGTTTGCCTGAAAGGTAATGTTTCTGATTAGTTTTGAATGGGGTGGGATTTTTGAGTCACTCGAGAGTTCGGGTGACCCAGACCTACTACTAAAAGGCTCGGGCGAGGTTGAGACCTTGCGAGGGTTGCGAGGCTGCCTCGTCATTCCTGAACCGTTCCGACATTGGTTCGGGTGAGCCTTTGCGCTTCTATTCTAATCCCTTTAGCCAAAGGGTTTCTTCACAATATCCAGAGAATATAGAGAAGGCCTCCTCGGACAGGGCGAAATATCGCGCTGCCTCCGGCCAACTCCATTCTCCGGCAGGAACGAGATCTCGCAGTGCCGCTCTCTGCGGATCAAACCGTGGACATTCGAGGAGGAAGTGGCCCAACGTGTCTGCCCCGTTTCCACAGACACAGGTCTCATCTTCTGTAATTTTAAGGGATGTTAAGTGTGCACGGAAGTTTCCGTGACCAGTCAGCGCCTGTGTGCTGTAGTGGTTTGGCTTCATCCACTTTGCCAACAGCCTCTCTCGGACGTCCCTAAAGAAGGCGTATGTATCGCGGCCCTTGTGGGACGTTTCCCACGAGGCTTGCCACATTTTTACAGCCTCGACCTTAACGCGACTTTTCGCGTCCACCGTCGTTACGGGGACGACAACGTTCCCGATCTTGGCGTCGTTTCCTTTTCGGAGGTCGAAAAGGGCCCTATGCTGTTCTAACAGAGTTCCAACAGGGAAAACTCCCGCCACTACGCAGAGACTCTCCCAGGATGCCGTTCTGTAAGCACGGGTCATTGAGATAAGTATACGGCGCTGCACGGATTGCAACACGCCGGTGTCCCTCACCGTGCACAGGTCGGCCCAGCCGGTCGCTGCGTATGCTACCATAGGTGCAAAGACTCCTTTGTACAAGATGGAGAGGGCACCGAAGCGGAGCCCCCACTGACACTTCGCTATTCTACCTATCTTCATGAATAGCGACCCAACCTTGTCGCTTAAATACCTGCAGTGTGTATGAACGTGCATACCGCTATCAAAGTAGACGCCAAGATATCGCACCGCGGACTTAAATTTAATGCTAGTTTCCCCTATTCGGATGGTTGGTGGCCTGTCTGCGAGGTCTGCCTTTTTCGCCCGGACAGCCTTTCGTTTTCGGTCGGGACGCGCTCCTCCCCGTCTGCCTATCGGGGCCCTATCGATCCAGCCGCTTCTGAGCACGATTGCTTCAGTTTTACGGGCTGATATTTCTAATTTTGCTGCACTGCACCACTGGACGATCTGGTCAACCACTTGTTGACCTTCCATCTCCAGCGCGCGCCTATTGTCTGCACTAATAACTACTATAAGGTCGTCTGCGTACGCGACGAACTTTCCTCCGACTGAGTCCTGAAGGGATCTCAGGAGATCATCGAACATCAGGTTCCAACAGGCAGGACCAAGAACAGAACCCTGCGGGCATCCTCTTGTGGCCTGTTTGGATACCTCTACTGAACCTATCGATATCTTGACTCGACGGTTGTCGAAGTAATCTGCGATCACTTTGAAAACATTTCGTGGGCATTCTCGAGCTTTTAAGCTTTCTAAAATTAGCGGCCACCAGACATTGTCGAAGGCACCCGCGATGTCGAAGAGCAGTCCAATCACGTATCGGTGCTCTGAAGCGTCGACCATGTGGCGCAGCTCCACGATTGCGTCCTCCGTCGACTTTCCTGGCATAAAGCCGAACTGTCGGCCCGAGATCCGTCCCGGGGCCAACGACGTCTTGGTGAGTCGCTCTTTAATAAGTTTCTCTAAAAGTTTCCCTGTGACGGAGAGGAGACATATTGGGCGGTATGATTTCGGGTCCTTCTCGTCTTTGTCGTCACCCTTTAGAAGGATTCGAAGCGAACCTTCCTTCCAAGTTGACGGGAAGACACCCCACCGAAGGCACCCGTTGAAGAGCCGTACAAGCTGACCGGGGATTACCTTACATGCCGCCTTTAGGGCGCAGACTTCGACGAGATCTGCTCCTGGCGCTTTGTTGTTCTTAAAGGTCCTAACGGCGTCTATAACGTCCGCTTCCGTGAAGGAGTCGGCGTCCGTTGTATCGGGCACTATTCGCGCGCTTTCCCTAATGACACGTTGCGCCTGTGTGTCGTCTACTTCCCGGTCGTCGGGGACGTGGACGTCCAAAAGTGAGCTGGCAGTTTCATTTGCACTCAAAGTATATCCATTTTCACGTCGGAGGGTGCTAATCACCCTCGCTACTTGGAGCTTATTCGCCTGGAGCTTATACACGAAGCCCCAGGGCTCCGAGTTCCCGTTTGACGTAACATATTTTCGCCAGCTCGTGAGCTTCGTCCTTTTCACCACCCTGTTGTATTTCCGCAGGGAACAGCGGTACCGCAGTTTAAGTTGGTGGCGAGCCGGCGCGTCTTGCTCCTTTTGGAATTCCCGTCGTTGCCTATGTACGGCCTTCTTGAGCTCGGTTAGCTCTCGTGTCCACCATGGGTTGGACTTCCTAAACACTCTCTTTCTTGGCATAGCCGCAGTGCAGGCGTCGGTAATGACACCTGTAAGTGCACTTGCCATTTCCTGAACGTCATTCGCGGACTCCAGCCGGAGGCCCTCAAGCCTCGATCTCGAGAGATCGGCCAGGCTTTCAGCGTACCGCTCCCAGTCAGCCCGACGAGTGTCGAACCGAGTGCCAGCGGGACCCTGCTCCGCCGCTCGGGCTCTCTGGACCCCCAAACTGATATCCACGGCTCTGTGGTCGCTCGTGACCCAATCGCACCTCACGTTCCAGCTTTTGATGGTGTTCAGCATGGAAGGGGACGCCAGAGTGACATCAATGTACGATTCTCCCTCCGACGTCCAATAGGTAGGTGGCTGGGTCTTTTTATTAACCACTTCTATGCCATACGACCGTATGAGGTCTTCGAGTTGGGCGCCTCTATCGTCTGTTCTCTGTGGGCCCCAGAGTGACGACCGGGCGTTGGCGTCTAACGAAACTAAAAGCCTCTTCCCCCTCAGCGATTGAAACACCATCTCGAGGTGCCTGAGGTGCTCCTCGATATCGTCGCTGAACTGGAAGTACAGTGAAGCTACGTAGAACGAGGAGCCGGGGGCCAGCACTTCCGCACAAGCGCAGTGGGTCGTGCTTAGCTGCGAGACAAAGACTAGATCGAGCAGGTCGTTACATACGGCAACCGCAGCCCACGGTCTTTGTGAGCTTACGGCTGCTACTTTTGCTCGTATCCCTAATCCAGCGACTGAGAAGCTCGAGCCATTACTCCTAACATGTGGTTCCTGCAGTAGCAGGACGTCAAGTCGTTTCTTAGCTACGAGCTGCCTAACCTCTCCTGCTACTTTTCCAGAACGTTGCATGTTTAACTGCAACATCCTGGCTCCCATGGTCGCGTTCGCGTGCGCGGATGGAGTCGCGTGCCTTGAAGGCCTTTCTATATTCGGATCGTTCGAGTGGGGTCCTACCTCGCCGGGGCCTAATTCTACTTCGGGCGCAACGGGCGTGAGTAATGACGCTTTTCTACACGCCGTCCTATTCGCGGACACGGGCGCGGTGACAATCGCGGTCTCGGAGCTATTCGCGGATCTAATGCTTATTTGTGCAGCTGCTGCACTATTTTCGGTTTGCCCAGCCGGGCACTGAGGCCCGCACCTGGGCCGCTCATCGCACCTTACGAGGGCGATTTGGACGGTCCGCTGACCGCGCACCTGTTGGGACTGCCCCGCTGTCGGCGCGGTTTTGGGGGACGGATACATGGGCGCAGCCAGTCGAGCGGAGACCCTAGCCTGGGCTTCCCGCGTTACCGAGCGCGTCACCGGGCGGCTTCGCGTCTCGACAGCGGGTGCGTCCATTGTTGCACGCTCCGGGCCTCCCATACGAGAGAGGTTACCGGAGGTTCGGGTACTCCGCTGACACTCCACGATGACACGCCCCAGTCCAGCTCCCACCCGGAGATCCGAATGGGGAGCGAGTTTACCTCCGGAATATTTTGAACTCGGGCGTGCCATCATGATTTTTAATTTAGTTTTATGTTCCTGAAAGTGTAATGTTTTTATTAATGTGTTGGGGTGGGATATCAGCTGGTCAGGTTTCTGTGACCTACTGGTGAGAGCTGGCCACGGGCGGGTACCAGCCGCCCTAGCTCAACCGACGGAATGGCACAGCAGCCATAAACAGCCGCCTATTTGGCCATCCCGGGGGAGCAGACACTAACGAGCGCCCCAGGCTCCGCTTTCGCGGTGCCAGTGCACCCCTTCGCTCGGCACGTTTGATCCGGTGGCCGGGCGGCTCGTGTCCCAGCCTACCGGACGCCCCGAGTATAGACGGCAAGCCGCCTAGTAATGCCGATTTTCTTGATCGGAGACACTCGCTTCGTGGTGGTTTAATCCGTGGACCTTTCAATTTAATATAACCTGTCCCACTCTCACCAGGGAGCTGATATTTTGTATTGGGTGGCGTCACTAGTCAGATGACGGGTCATTTGGTTACTAGAACGTCACTAGTTAGATGACGGGGCATTTGATTACATTTGAGATTTCTCTCCCTGAAAGTGTAATATTTTTATTAGTATGTTGGGGTGGGATATCAGCTGGTCAGGTTTCTGTGACCTACTGGTGAGAGCTGGCCACGGGCGGGTACCAGCCGCCCTAGCTCAACCGACGGAATGGCGCAGCAGCCATAAACAGCCGCCTATTTGGCCATCCCGGGGGAGCAGACACTAACGAGCGCCCCAGGCTCCGCTTTCGCGGTGCCAGTGCACCCCTTCGCTCGGCACGTTTGATCCGGTGGCCGGGCGGCTCGTGTCCCAGCCTACCGGACGCCCCGAGTATAGACGGCAAGCCGCCTAGTAATGCCGATTTTCTTGATCGGAGACACTCGCTTCGTGGTGGTTTAATCCGTGGACTTTTCAATTTAATATAACCTGTCCCACTCTCACCAGGTAGCTGATATTTTGTATTGGGTGACGTCACTAGTCAGATGACGGGGCATTTGATTACTAGAACGTCACTAAATAGATGACGGGGCAATTGATTACTAAAGGTGAGTCATAGTTACTCCCTAGGCGTCACTAGTCAGATGACGGGGCATTTTGGTTACCAAAGGTGAGTCATAGTTACTTCCTAGACGTCACTAGTCAGATGACGGGGCATTTGATTACCAGAACGTCACTAATTAAATGACGGGGCAATTGATTACCGAGAGTGAATCATAGTCACTTCCAAAATTCCAATGCGGAATTAAGAGATCGCGGTGCTTCTGCGATGACGAGTGCGCGCTACGCGTCCCGGCGCATCACCAGCAACTCCATACGATCTTGAACACAGCGGTGCACCGACGAGGGGGGCTTCGTGGCTTCCGACGCAAACCCAGGCGAGATCCCTATGCTAAGATCTCAGACGCTGGGACGCGTCGCTACCACCACAAAGCACGCAACGCCCCGCCACGCACTCGCTCTGTGTCCACAGAGAGACTGTCCTAAACACCGCGGGCCAATTTGGAGCGGCAGGCCGGAGACCGTCGTTCCTCGATCAAGCCAGGGGGGAAACCAGCTGCGTCATAGTACCTCCCAACAGACCCAGCAGGTGTGACCTTATCACGCGCCAAGCTTTCCCATCCCGGATCGCTCGTTTCACTTACGGTCCACACAAACCACCTCCCGCAGTCAGCCGCACGCAGAGTGCCGGACGCCACAGATGTTAGTGGTTAGTATTTTGGTCTCTGGGTTCTGTGACTGTCTCTCTAGAGCTCAGGTCCGCGGGGTCGCCACTCCCCGTACCCCCACTACGCCCCCAGGGGGGGAGGGGGGTCCTGCGCGGAATGTAGATAGGGACAGAGGGAATCTCGTTAATCCATTCATGCGCGTCACTAATTAGATGACGAGGCATTTGGCTATCTTAAGAGAGTCATAGTTACGAGCGCCACCGGGGGGTCTGGGGGGCTGGTTAGGCCCCCCAGCCGTCGGAGACTCATCTCGGATACTAATTAGTCTCGACACCTCAAGCGATGGTCTCCGTTTCGCCGGTTGGGCCGAGACGCCGTTTCACCACCTTATTACGCTAGACTTGGGCGTCGAACCGGAGGTTTTCCTCTTACAGCGGTTCTGAGCGGCGGAACGCTCGCGATCGCCCGGACCATCGACGCCTTCAAACGTAGGAAGCTCAGCGGCGCCACCATGACTCGAATTGTGCCTGAAACCGCAGGCAGCACGGACTGCAACATCCCCGCGGCATGGGTGGCCGTCATAGTAGATGTTGCAGCGGAGTTAGAGGCCGAAGCCCCCCTCCATCTTAAGAGTATGCGGACACAAAAGGACTACAAGACTCTCGCTCAACAAACGCTACAATCCAACGCCTGCCCCTTAGAGGCCGACACCAGATGAGAGGGCGACTACTAGCCACGTAGTCGGGGCTCCCTCTCCCCTAAGCAACTCATGTCGACCAGATTTCTCCGGTCCCGTTTGATGAGTAACCGTCGAGGTCGGTTTCCCGGTTCCCTCTACCTCTAACGTTTACCCGCGCTTTTTTGAATTTCTTCACGTTGACATTCAGAGCACTGGGCAGAAATCACATTGCGTCAACACCCTCGGGGGCCATCGCAATGCTTTGTTTTAATTAGACAGTCGGATTCCCCTAGTCCGTGCCAGTTCTGAGCTGAGCGTTGAATGGCGGCCGAAGAGGACGACCACGACGGTAAAACCGACACGGAAGCCTCGCAGCAAGGAAGATCCGCGGGAGGCGATGGCACGGGACCGAGCTGGGATCCCGGATGCGAGACCGAAATCCCGACCGTTCACCTCACCCAGGCCCGGCTCGTCAACCAAACCCGTTTCCCAACCAAGCCCGACACGCCCCGCTCCTCAGAGCCAATCCTTATTCCGAAGTTACGGATCCAATTTGCCGACTTCCCTTACCTACATTAATCTATCGACTAGAGGCTCTTTACCTTGGAGACCTGCTGCGGATATGGGTACGAACCGGCGCGACACCTCCACGTGGCCCTCTCCTGGATTTTCAAGGTCCGAGGGGAAGATCCGGACACCGCCGCAACTGCGGTGCTCTTCGCGTTCCAAACCCTATCTCCCTGCTAGAGGTTTCCAGGGAACTCGAACGCTTATACAGAAAAGAAAACTCTTCCCGGATCTCCCGACGGCGTCTCCAGGTCATTTTGGGTTACCCCGACGAACACTCTTACGAGGGCCCGAATGGTTTGCGGTTCCGCTACCGGGTTCCGGAATAGGAACCGGATTCCCTTTCGCCCAACGGGTGTGTGTCTCAAAAAAAACTCTGTTTTAGGACACCACATCTGCATAGGATTTCTCTTAGGGCTTAGGATCGACTGACTCGTGTGCAACGGCTGTTCACACGAAACCCTTCTCCACGTCAGTCCTCCAGGGCCTCGCTGGAGTATTTGCTACTACCACCAAGATCTGCACCGACGGTGGCTCCAGGCAGGCTCACGCCCAGACCCTTCTGCGCACACCGCCGCGACCCTCCTACTCGTCAGGGCTTCATGGAGGACGGTCACCCGCGAGCGGGTGGCACGTCCCTCCCCACTTGCCGCTGACGGCGGAGTATAGGCGCGACGCTTCAGCGCCATCCATTTTCAGGGCTAGTTGCTTCGGCAGGTGAGTTGTTACACACTCCTTAGCGGATTCCGACTTCCATGGCCACCGTCCTGCTGTCTTAAGCAACCAACGCCTTTCATGGTATCCCATAAGCGTCGACTTAGGCGCCTTAACTCTGCGTTTGGTTCATCCCACAGCGCCAGTTCTGCTTACCAAAATTGGCCCACTTGGCACTCTGATTCAATATAATCTCGTGGCTTCATGATCCAAGCAAGCCAGAGATCTCACCCATTTAAAGTTTGAGAATAGGTTGAGGTCGTTTCGGCCCCAAGGCCTCTAATCATTCGCTTTACCAGATGAAACTCGCACACGTTCGCGTAGGAACGAGCGAGTGCCAGCTATCCTGAGGGAAACTTCGGAGGGAACCAGCTACTAGATGGTTCGATTAGTCTTTCGCCCCTATACCCAGTTCCGACGATCGATTTGCACGTCAGAATCGCTACGGACCTCCATCAGGGTTTCCCCTGACTTCGTCCTGACCAGGCATAGTTCACCATCTTTCGGGTCCCAACGTGTACGCTCTAGGTGCGCCTCTTCTCGCAATGAGAACGAGACGCCCCGGGAGTGCGAGGCCGCATCGTAACGCGGCCGATCCTCCCTCGGTCGACGCAAAGGTCTACCTTCACTTTCATTCCGCCTTTAGGTTTCTTTCTCCCAATGACTCGCGCACATGTTAGACTCCTTGGTCCGTGTTTCAAGACGGGTCCTGAGAGTACCCAAAGCAGTAACGTCGCCGACCGGTAATTCGAAGCTTGGCCCATTCCAAGGACACCGCCTGCTAACAGCTGGCCAGGCCCGGGGACGGCACCAGGTCCGTGCCTCCGGGTAAGAACTGACCGGGCTTGCGGCGGGCCTGACGCACACACATTCGAAAATGGATTGGTTGCGGCCCGATACCGTCTCAGAGTACCGTCGCGCAGCCGGCCGGGCGGCCGAGGGTCTGTCGCGTGCTCTGGGAGCAACGAAACAGGCAACCGCTCGGGCCGTAGACCGACACGCAACGGGTCGCGACGTTCTACTAGGGGAGAAGTGCACGACTACGTGGCCGGAACATTCGCCGCCGGTGACGTACCCTCGCTAATGGAACCACGAAGGTCCACCCGGAGTATCGCACACCGACGGGAGCCAGCCTCGTCGACGATGAATCTCCCCATTCGATCTTTTGGGTTTCTCAGGTTTACCCCTGAACGGTTTCACGTACTCTTGAACTCTCTTTTCAAAGTTCTTTTCAACTTTCCCTCACGGTACTTGTTCGCTATCGGTCTCGTGGTTGTATTTAGCCTTAGATGGAGTTTACCACCCACTTAGGGTTGCACTCTCAAGCAACCCGACTCTATGGAGAGATCCTCCCGAAACGCGTACCGGTCGCTACGGGCCTGGCACCCTCTCCGGGTAATTGGCCCCATTCAAGATGGACTTGGACGCGGTGCGACGTCACGGGATAAACGGATCCTCCTGAACACTACAATTCCCTGCGGCGGAACCGCGGGATTCAGTGCTGGGCTAATTCCTGTTCGCTCGCCGCTACTAAGGAAATCCTTGTTAGTTTCTTTTCCTCCGCTTAGTAATATGCTTAAATTCAGCGGGTAATCTCGCCTACTCTGAGGTCGTCAATCGTTATTATATTATGTGCCCCCACATGAGAAAAAAGCCGAGAAAACTGCGAGATGATAATTAGTTTTGGAGAAACGGGCGCGCGCGTGCCTCAGGTATTGTAAATCGTGCTCTCTCCCTCTTTTGGATATTGTCCCCTCGAAACAGGCTTCCCCCGGCGGCGGGAGTACGGTGTGTGCGCGTAGTGCGTTTGACACCGACAACGGGGCCGGGCCGGACGAGAAGCTGGGCTGAAGAATACAAGGAGAAGAATGCATAAACACAACTTCTCTGAACTCTTTCTCTTCTTCCCTTGCTCGCTCGCAATTTCCCATGCGCATCGCGTATATACGGCATTCACACACCACGCACATATCTTTTTCCCCGTACGCATCCCGGCTCATAGCCAGAGACCCGACAACGACGACGACGACGGATCGATGTGACCATCGATCTCGTGTATCCAGAGGTACCATCGATCGCACGTTTCCAGAGGAAAGGTATATTTTCGACTCTCTCTGCTCGAGAGAATTAGAGGTAACAGAGTCCCCCCTCTACATCTTATTTACGCCACGCCAAAGTGTCTTTTTATTTACGTCGCGCATCGTCGATTCGATCCGGTAGAAGACTCTCTCGGAACGACCACCGGTTTTTACTTTAACGTCCGTCCGCTATTATTAGCTTTGAGATTCCGCTATCCCTTCACAGGCTTCGAGCAGCGACTCGCAGCAGAGGGAACCGTGGAAAAATAAGCTTTTTCGTGGACTGGACGACCGGTGAGACCCGCGGTCTCGTATACAGATCGACCAACAACGCGACAAAGACATGGGGCGATCGGGGAGACTCGTTCTCTTCAATTCTACGAAGGAGAGTCTACTTACACACCTTTCGCGGCATCTGCGCCTTTCGGTTCGTCAAAGTTCAAATTCGCGCAGCCGCGCCAACGAGGATTCCGGGGTACAGAAACGTTTTTAAATGACGCGTGGAGCAATCGTTCTCTCGTCATCGGACGTTTGGCGCAAACACTCTTCTGTGTCGACGGAACGTGGCCAAAGGAAGGCGGAATGAATAGGGCTAGGCGAGGACACACGCGCAACGACGGGGAAATGCATCGACCCGATCATGTTAACGAGTGGTTTTCTTTTATTCATCAATCCCGCACAGCGCCTCCATTCATGTACACCACCATTACCTTTGGATCTTCACGGCGTCCCGAAGAACGAGTGTGTGTTGTGCCCTCGATGTATGTATCGATTGACTTTTTTCTCTCACTTGTCAACGACGACCCTCTTTTAAAATCCCTGGGGCCGCGCGAACGCGACGATAACATACCGGCGCACATATGCCGCGCACTACGCTCCTTTCTCTCTATATATCTCACGCTCTTTGGTGTCTCTCTCTCTCTTTCTTTTTCTCAGGACAAATTTTTCCATTTCAGGCGACGTCGGGAGCACGGTATAAGATCTCGGGTGGGACATGAAGGCAAATTAATTCTACACACACCAGTGCGAACGGAGAGGCCGCTGTTTGTGATCCGATCCAGGGAGCGGTGCAGCACACGGGTGGTCGTTATAAAATAACTACGCACAACGCCGTGAAAGCACGCACGCGAGTCCCCACGCGATCATTAATCACATTCGCTTCTCTCCACTATTTCTAGTTCTCGCACGGGAGAGAACACAAAACTCTTCAAAGATTCTCACACGAGCCGTTGCAAACGCCGACGAACGGCCCAATTTACGCTCGTACATCGCGTATCTCGCGTGTATCATCCGTACCCGACTCCGAAACGCGTTACATCGTCGGAAACGCGAGACGGCGAGGATGTGATATACGCAGAACCGACGCAAGCAGTCTTTTGTATGTGATAACGACCCTCAGCCAGGCGTGGTCCAGGAATTGTATCCGTGGACCGCAATGTGCGTTCGAAATGTCGATGTTCATGTGTCCTGCAGTTCACACGTTGACGCGCAATTAGCTGCGTTCTTCATCGACCCACGAGCCAAGTGATCCACCGTTCAGGGTAATCGTTTTTATTAAATACATCCGTGTTATTATCTTTGTTCTCGGTTCGGATGAAGCCGAGGCCCGTGCGCCTCCAACCAGCGCGCGAAGGAGATCCGGGCGTCGCCAGCCTTGACGACACTGTGTGTGATATACGTGTCCTGGACGTAAACACCGTCGACGAAGCGTATCGCGGAAACACCGCGACACGTCCGACGGGCCGAGCGTACATATTCATTTAAAAACCTTCGAGATACACGGGGCTGGGTTCGTGAACCGTAATCGCGTGTTTACTCGGGGCGAGGGCTATCGCACACGCGGCAGCATCCTCCCTTACTTACCACGCTTCTCTTCTAATCGTCGTCGTCGTCCCCCGAAAGCGGACTCACGGCCGGCTTCGATCGGTCCTCCAATTTCGGACTTTCGCTATCGGAAGCTTCACAGCCGGTCCCTTCTTTGGCTATCAGGGGCGCGCGATTAGGCGAGCGGATAATCGGGATGCACATCGACGCGATGGACAGTGCGAGCCACCGACCCTAGGTTACCCGGGGAACCTCTCCGAGGAGAGTGTCCGTCGTGTCACAGGACTTTTCGGAGAACGCGACCAAAACTGAGGAAGCGGGATGCGAGTGGAAGAAACGTCGTCGAGAGAGATATAGAAACGTCGCGAAGCCGAGAGGGCTTCGACGGCGGCTCGTTCCTGCTCTCTCACTCTCGCGTTTTAATTAACCACTCGGCGCGCTTGTGGTGTTTACGTCCCCGTCTTGGGTCGCGAGTGATTCTCCTTTCTCGATACGAGCCGCTTACGCGTGCTCGCGCAGACAACACACACAGACACAGGGGGTGGTATCGTATAATAACGGCACCCCTCGGATACGAGGTGGACGCGAATCGACGAGGCGGCGGGTTACCGAAGAGGACGATCGCAACGACGGGTCTTGGTTTTTCCCGATCCAGTTAACGACGGCCTCTCGAGAAACCTCGCGCCAGCGCACTCGTGATTGCGTTCGTATTATCATCGTACCATTTCTCAAAGAGAGGGCACACGTGTCTGGCGGTCTGGCGAGCATAGCTCTTTGCGCTTCACCGATGCCAGCGGACGGGAGCGTCGCGGTGAGAAACCAGGTTCTCCGTCTGTAGGCGACCTCCGCACGTAAGCCGTGCCACGGCGGTGCTAAATGCGTTCGCATTTAGTTTTTTTGTATCTGTTCATAAATGCTTTGGCATTTACTTTTTGGTATCTGTTCATAAATGCGTTCGCATTTAACTTTTTGGGTATCTGTTCATAAATGCATTCGCATTTACTTCTTTTTGGTATCTGTTCATAAATGCTTTCGCATTTACTTTTTGGCATCTGTTTCTAAATGCAGTCGCATTTAGTTTTTGGTATCTGTTCATAAATGCTTTCGCATTCACTTTTTGGTATCTGTTTATGAATGCATTCGCATTTACTTTTTGGTATCTGTTTATATAAATGCTTTCGCATTTTATATTTGTATTTTTGCATAG
>OV815999.1:11487685-11530185 GCA_929113495.1 Andrena minutula
GTATTTCGCATGGGCAATAAAATTCATTTTTTCATCTATATTAATCCCTAAATATCTAGTTTCAGTCTTATATTTAACATTTTCCCCATTTATTTTTATAATTGGCATTCTATCTCGGCTCAACTTGCCCTTCATCAGCATTGCAACTGTTTTGGAAGTAGATATCTTTAGTTTGTGTAATGAGCACCAGTCCTCAATAGTCTCCACTAATCTCTTCGCACATGTTTCTATTTCTCTTCTGGAATTTCCTTTTATCAAAACTGCTAAATCATCCGCGTAAGCAATCATCTCTATTTCGTCTTCATCTTCACTATTCTCAATTTGGTTTAAAAGTACGTCCATGCACCAATTCCAGGCCATTGGACCAATAACTGAACCCTGAGGGCAGCCTTTTTTCATCTTTCTCAAAATTCTTTCATTTTTACTCTTAACAATCATTTCTCTGTTTCTAAAATAATTACCAACTATCTTTAATAGGTTGCTGCTGCACTGGGCATCAGCAAGCCTTTTCTTAATTGTTGGCCACCAGAGGTTATCAAAGGCGCCCTCTATATCTATAAACAGAGTTACTACTAGTTTCTTTTCTGTATGGAATATTCCTTTCTGCAACTTGTTAATTGCATCTTCAGTTGACTTACCCGACCTAAATCCAAACTGTCGCTGACTCTGCATTCCTTTCTCTATATATTTTACTTCTAATCGATTGACTATCACTCTCTCATAAATCTTTCCTAGAACTGGTAACAACGCTATAGGTCGTTAAGAGTTAAGTTTCGTTCTGTCCTTATTTCTATCTTTTAAAATTATTTTTAGCGATGCCATTTTCCATTTATGAGGGAAGCTATTGCTACGCAGACAGTTGTTAAAAAGATTATAAATAACCATCGGACTACTTTTCCAGAGTGCTTTTATTATTTCTGGGGTGAAGCCATCAAAGCCCGGCGCTTTCTTACTTTTTGTCTTTCGTATGGCGCTATCAATTTCGTCCATTCTAATATCCTCTTCAAGATCCAAGTTTATATATCCACTATTCTCGACTCTTATTCTTTTGTGGGCATCCGTTTCTTCCAATCTATCATCTTCCGGCACACATTTATCCATCAATTTGCTCATTGTATCATTCCAATTTGTCGTAAATTCTCCATTGGGAAGAGCAAGCGAGCACATACATTCTGGTGTATTAAATTTTTCTCGAGCAATTTTATACGCAATACTCCATGGGTCTTTGTTTCCTTCCGTCGAAACAAAATTATGCCACGTTGCTTTTTTACTTCTTTTCGTTTCTGCTACGTATTTATTTCTTGCATTTTTATATCTTCGTTTAACTTCTTCTATAAGGTCTACCTGGCCTAGCCTTCGAGCTCTTGCTAATTCTCCTTTACGTAGGTTTGCTTCCGTTCGTAACAATAGCAGCTGGTCGCTCCACCATGGAACGGCCCCGTTTTTTATTCTTCTTATCGGTATAGAGTCGTCACAGATCTCTCGAAGAGTTCCATCGAGCAAGTCAACTGCCTCATGAGGTTCATTTTCTTTTATTAAATCGATAACATTCTCATTAAATTTCTCTATTGACAATTTCTCAAAGCTGGTCCAATCAGCTTTTCTCAAATTATATGTATCCTGTTTATACCATTTTTCTTGTTCCGGAACTTCAAATTCTATATCAAATTGTATTAAGTTGTGGTCGCTGACAGGGCATGTTGTTGTTACCTTCCAATCATATATCTTGCTCATCATACTCCCCGTAACAAAAGTAACATCTATATTCGACTCGCCATTTATGGTAGAGAAAGTATATGGATTATTTGGCTCATTAATACAATACATTTCATTAGCTGCCAAAAACTCCTCTACTATTTTTCCTCTTTCATCCGTAGTTTCAGAGAACCAGGCTTCAGATTTTGCATTTGAATCCATTGTTATTATTATTTTCTTTCCTTTCAGCCTAAACATTATATTTTCAACTTTACTAAGAAATTGCTCGATTGGGTGCGAACATTGACAATAGACATTAATAATATAAAAACTATCTTTTTTTGTAAACACCTGGAAACACATTATATGTTCAGATTCCTCAAAAGTGTATTGAAAGATATCTATATTTTTATTATTTGAGATGACTGCAGCTACCCAAGGATTAACCACATTGGGTTGGATTAATTTCAATCTAGGGGAGGTGTACCCTCTCACCAATCCTTTATATGTATAAGGCTCCTGAACGCATAAAATATCAAAGTTATTTTCCTGCATTTTCATTTCCAAGTCTGATGCTGCAGCCACCGATCTTTGAGCATTAATTTGTCCTATTTTTATCCGCATTCTAATTTGTTTCGATATATTTCCAAGTATTTTATATATTCCGGACAGGATTTATTCCTCACTTCATGATTAACGTCTCTTCTTTTAAAACGCACACAATTCGCACATCGGGGAGCCTCCTTTTTATCGCAATTCGTTTTCAAGTGGTCTTTAGAACCACACGTTTCACATAGTTGATCTGGCGCATTGCAGAACTTTGCAAAGTGTCCATATGCGTGACATTTAAAACATCTTATTATATTAAGGTACTCTTTGACTCGATAAACTCTCCAAAGCATAAAAATTCTTCCTTTGTTTGTAAGGCTTGCCAGAACCTGTCTAGGAACCTGAACAATCCAATTAACTCTATTCTCCTTAGATTTGAAATAATGTCTAAATAAGATACCATTTCTCAATTCATCTAGTTCTTTCTCATTATTTGTATCAAAATTCTTTTTTATCAAATCCTCTTTCAAATCTTCCACTTTGTAATCTTTTTCAACATCATATATAATTATAGACGGGCTTATCTTTTTTGGTTTATCTACTTTTAATCCTATTTTTTCTAGTTTAGCTTCATTTATAAGTTCTACATCATTTTTATCCTTAACTTCGATTACTATACCCTTGTTTCTCATTTGCCTGATACCTCTTACTTTTAGTTGTCCTCTTACGCTATTCAAGCTTTTTGTAACATCCATTCTTATGTCATCATTACTTCGTTTATCATCTCCTTTTTCAGGTGTTATTAACAGTACCTCATAATTCTCTTTCTTCGTTTTATTTCTTTCAGGAGCATGTTCCATACCCGGCCGGAGTGACGATGGACCAGAGGCCAAAGCCTGTGCAAAACTTACAGTTTTATCAGGAGCATCGCGGTGGTAAGCAATTTTTATTTTCAGTTTCTCATTTTCTAGAATTTCATCCTGTAATTTATTTTCAATAATTTTCCATCTGTCTAGTATAAACTTTATGGCTACTTTATTAACTTTATTCGTTTCATTAAATAAAAATTCCTCCAGCATATTCCTTTCTTTCCTAACATCGTCAAAAGCGCTAACCTCACATCTCTCATCACCAGATTCTTTTCCTTCATCAGATATTCTCTTTCTTTTCGTTTTCTCACGCCTCGGATTGGCTATGAATTCTTCTGTTTGAGAAGATACTTGTGACGATATTGAGCTACCACGGCTAGGACGGGTACGATAACTAGTTGTTGGTTCGTCCATCACCACTTCCACCATCTCACCTCCCTCCTCATCCTTTTTTTTTTTTTTGGGTTTTTGGTATTTTTGATTTTATTTGTTTTATATTTTCAGCACTCATAATTCATCCCACGAGTATGGTGGATTTAAGGTCCACCCCCTTCAGAGCCACCTATGAGGGGGTACGGCTGCGAACGTGTGTATAAATACACACGTTCGCAAGGTCGGGAGGGCGCCAGGTATCCCGACCTTGGTCGCTAACGACCGGTGCACCCACCGGCCACGCGTCTGCGCAAAGTCAGACGCGAGCCCCCTCGCCACGCACCATAGCTTGGGGCTTAGGGATTTTTTAGAGAGGTTTTTCTCCTCGCGGCCCAGCCAGTTAAGGCAAGGCTCCCGTTCCTCCAGCGCCACATACCACCGAGACAAGTCTCGATGGGTCGTCGCGACGCCGGAGGTTTACGGTAGCTCGGGTCCTCGGGGTCGCTACTCCCCGTACTGTCAGCATGCCTCCACGACATGCCGCAGCCCCTGAGGGAAGTAGATAGGGACAGATAGTGTCTGCTTTTGAAGGTCCGACAGACGCGCTACACCTCAGAGTTTCCTCTATAGTAGCAATTTAAGCTTATCCAGATGTTTTAAGCGGATAGTACTTTCTAGCGGCCATTGCCAGGGGAAACGGCGTGCCGAGATGTTCTGGCACGCGACTTGGAAAAACCCTGCCCTCATCCCGTTAAGGAGTCAATGAGCAAGTTGAATCTACCCCCGTGGGGGGGAAGCGGCTCGTTTAGTCGACGCTGCTCGTCGCAAGCGACGGGAAGCGTCGTCCAGTGGGGACCACGAGGAGGTAGAGCCGCCAGCGTAACGCTCGATTCCAGCAGGACGGATTTGACTGACGTCTCCTCCATTGAACCTTACAGCCACGGTGCTTACCCACCGCCTGCGCTGACTGTCAAGGTTTTGTCTCCGAGTTTCGGCACGGGTCTTCCTGGGCTTGGAAGTGGTCCTCTGGATCACCGTTGCTGGATCACATTTCCTCGGTTGGCCTGGATATTCGTCCATCTTTCTTCCTTTTTCCGAAGTATTGTCCTAGCCGTCCTTGTGAACTCAGTGAATAGGGGTTCGTGGACAAGTATGTTGAGAGGCGGAGGCCAATTAATTCCATTGTCTCTTGTTAGTGTGCACAGGGTTTCTCTGTACTCCGCGTACAAGTTGCAGTCTAGAAGCACATGCTGTGGAGTTTCCGCACTTGAATTACATGGGCACCACGTTGACAGGGCGAGCGCAAATTTGTGGAGTTTGTCTGCAAAGTCACCGTGTCCCGAGAGAAATTGCGTGTTGTAGTGGGTGAGATAAATCCATGTTTTCTCCAATCTCGCCTTGATGTCCGGAAAGATACCAAACGTGTGCCTTCCTGTACTTGCTGCTTCCCAGCGTTGTTGCCATTCAGCCAGTAGGGCTGATCTAATGGCTCGTTCCGGGGGTAGGGTTTCAGTGTCCTCAGGGAATCGATAGCCTCCAATTTCGAAAGGTAGATTCCTCCTTATTTTGTAGGACAGGGCTGCCTCCCTAACCCTTAGGTCGATCGGTAGGACTCCGGCAATGACCGGTAGTGCCTCGGTAGATGTTGTACTGTAAGCCTTAGTGATTTTTAGCAGTGCGTATCTTTGTGCTCTAAGGAGTTCTCGCGTGCTAATCCGATCGAGTTTGTCGTACCAAGCCGCTGCGGCGTAGGTAGCGATAGGGACGAAGAGTCCGCGGTACAACGTTTGAAGGCACCGATGCTTCAGGCCCCATTCTCGCCTCGCGATTACTGCCAGGGAGTTAAATTTCTCGAGGCATTTGGCCTTTGTTTTTTCCGCGTGGGTCCTAACACCAAACCCTTTATCAAAATGGACGCCGAGGTATTGAACGGTATTGGTCATGCGGATTTGTCGGTTCAGGACTTTAATTGTTGGGGGCCTCTTGATGTCTAAATTCCCCTTAAGCAGCATCAGTTCTGATTTTGGTGCGGAGAGTGAAAGCTTCTCCCGTTGACACCAGTTCTCGACCAGGGTGGCGGCATGCTGTCCCCGTTCCTCGAGTACGCGCCTACTTCTGCCGGGGACGAGAATTAGTAAGTCGTCTGCGTATGCAATCGCCTCATGGCCTTCTCCCGCGAGGGTGGTGAGGAGATCATCGAAGATGAGGTTCCAGAGACTAGGTCCTAAGATGGAGCCCTGTGGGCATCCTCTCGATACAGCTTTCGATACCTCGTCATGCTTGCCGGCAAGTTTAACTGTGCGATTCCTTAGGTAATCCGCGATGACCTGGTAAATGTTTTTCGGGCATTGTCTCTCTTTAAGCCGATGTAAGACGCCGGGCCACCAGACATTGTCGAACGCGCCCGTGATGTCGAACAGGATCGCCAAAACGTAACGCGAGGTATCGAACCGATCAACGAGCTCCCTGGCTCTGATGATGGCATCCTCGGTGGATTTGCCTTTCCTGAAGCCGAATTGACGGTCCGACGCAAAGTGTGGATTGTTAAAAACTGGTTGAAGCCGTTGTACCAGAAGTTTCTCGAAGCACTTTCCGAGTACTGACAAGAGGCAAATCGGGCGGTACGAGGACGTGAGGTTCTCGTCCTTATTCGGGTTTTTTAGAAGTGCGCGGATGCTGCCGACTTTCCACGTGTTTGGGAAGACTCCGAACCGCATGCATGCGTTATATAGCTGTTGCAGCTCCCTGTGCAAGGTTCCGTAGGAGGCTTTTAATACTTCCACCTCGATTCTGTCGGGACCGGGAGCCTTTCCGTTTCGAAGGCTACGAAGCGCACCACAGATCTCGTCTGCGGTAAATTCCTCGGCGTCGTCCGTATCCGGAGGGGTGTCACGCATCCTCCTTTGATCTCGCTGAGTGTCCATGGTATCCTCCGTGTCGTCTGGAACCAGGGTGTCCAGGAGTTTTGAGGCAGCACCGGTCCAAGTTAGTGGGTCGGCTGGTCCGCTGGCGGATACCGCGAGGGCTCTTTCGGGCGTGATTTTGTTCATGCGAAGTTTATACACCACTCCCCAAGGATTGTTGTTACCCTCCTCCGTGATGAAATCGTGGACGCTGGCCTTCTTTGCCCGGTAAACCTCAGAGGTATATTCTCTTCTGATTCTCGCGTAAGCTCGCTTCCTTTCGGGTCTCGTGTTCGGGTCCATTTCGCGTTGAAATTCCCTTCTAGCTTTGTAGGTGCGTTTCTTCAGTGTTGTTAATGCGCTCGTCCACCACGGCACGGATTTAGAGTATGGAGATTTTTCACCCATTGACTGTGCGCATGCCGCCTGGATAGTGTCCCGGATGGAGACAGCTGCTATTTCGGTTTCTTCCGCGGTGTTAAGGGGAAAGTTTCTTAGATTCTGGTTCCTTGTGCGTGACAGTACTTCCGAAAATTTGTCCCAGTTCGCTTTCTTGATATTATAGCGAGGGAGCTGTCTCGAATGAGCGGCAATCGTTTGCGAGTGGTAGGTAAATATTAATACATTGTGGTCACTTGTCGTCCAGCCCTCTTCGACACGCCAGTTTCGTACGTACGTAAGAGCCGCTTCTGTGGTTAGAGTAATGTCGAAGTAGATAGGGACAGATAGTGTCGGTTCATTAAGGTCCATCAGACACGTTGCACCTCAGAGTTTCCTCTATATCAACGAATTTAAACCTTGCAAGGTGGTATTAGCAATACTGACCAACGAAACCGCCAGGGCCGGGCCGGAAAAAGCAGAGAAGGACCACGCTTGACTCCGCGGCGTCCACTGTAGGAATTTTTCTCTATGAGCAGGATGCCAGGTAGCGAATAATATAATACATTCGCCACCAGACAAGGTCCTTGGCTATCTTCTGCTCTTTTTGGGGTGCATGCACTCACCCGGGACCACCAGGGACGCTCTGGTGGCCGGGGACGGCTCTGCTTAAAAACACATGCCAGTCCCCATGCGAATTCGGGTACACCGGGAACGCAACCGCCCGTACTGGGGTTAGAAGAACCACCAGCCCCTGGTGAATGTAGATAGGGACATTTAATGTTAACCCGGCCATCCGTAGGATGCGCCCGGTATGCTTCCTCACCCAGAACGGGTAAACGCGCAACGGATCTACCCTCTAGTTACACCACGCCACTGGAAGGGGCGATGGAAAAATCCATGAGTGCCGCAGAGCGTTTTCTGCGGATGGGTCCTTTCGTTACTTCGGAGGCTGAGGGCGGAATGTCTCCGCCCTCAGCCTCTTTCGCATCCATGGGGAACCTCGGGGAGGCGGACTCATTGGTGCTCGCTAGCACTCACACTTGTTTGCCTGAAAGGTAATGTTTCTGATTAGTTTTGAATGGGGTGGGATTTTTGAGTCACTCGAGAGTTCGGGTGACCCAGACCTACTACTAAAAGGCTCGGGCGAGGTTGAGACCTTGCGAGGGTTGCGAGGCTGCCTCGTCATTCCTGAACCGTTCCGACATTGGTTCGGGTGAGCCTTTGCGCTTCTATTCTAATCCCTTTAGCCAAAGGGTTTCTTCACAATATCCAGAGAATATAGAGAAGGCCTCCTCGGACAGGGCGAAATATCGCGCTGCCTCCGGCCAACTCCATTCTCCGGCAGGAACGAGATCTCGCAGTGCCGCTCTCTGCGGATCAAACCGTGGACATTCGAGGAGGAAGTGGCCCAACGTGTCTGCCCCGTTTCCACAGACACAGGTCTCATCTTCTGTAATTTTAAGGGATGTTAAGTGTGCACGGAAGTTTCCGTGACCAGTCAGCGCCTGTGTGCTGTAGTGGTTTGGCTTCATCCACTTTGCCAACAGCCTCTCTCGGACGTCCCTAAAGAAGGCGTATGTATCGCGGCCCTTGTGGGACGTTTCCCACGAGGCTTGCCACATTTTTACAGCCTCGACCTTAACGCGACTTTTCGCGTCCACCGTCGTTACGGGGACGACAACGTTCCCGATCTTGGCGTCGTTTCCTTTTCGGAGGTCGAAAAGGGCCCTATGCTGTTCTAACAGAGTTCCAACAGGGAAAACTCCCGCCACTACGCAGAGACTCTCCCAGGATGCCGTTCTGTAAGCACGGGTCATTGAGATAAGTATACGGCGCTGCACGGATTGCAACACGCCGGTGTCCCTCACCGTGCACAGGTCGGCCCAGCCGGTCGCTGCGTATGCTACCATAGGTGCAAAGACTCCTTTGTACAAGATGGAGAGGGCACCGAAGCGGAGCCCCCACTGACACTTCGCTATTCTACCTATCTTCATGAATAGCGACCCAACCTTGTCGCTTAAATACCTGCAGTGTGTATGAACGTGCATACCGCTATCAAAGTAGACGCCAAGATATCGCACCGCGGACTTAAATTTAATGCTAGTTTCCCCTATTCGGATGGTTGGTGGCCTGTCTGCGAGGTCTGCCTTTTTCGCCCGGACAGCCTTTCGTTTTCGGTCGGGACGCGCTCCTCCCCGTCTGCCTATCGGGGCCCTATCGATCCAGCCGCTTCTGAGCACGATTGCTTCAGTTTTACGGGCTGATATTTCTAATTTTGCTGCACTGCACCACTGGACGATCTGGTCAACCACTTGTTGACCTTCCATCTCCAGCGCGCGCCTATTGTCTGCACTAATAACTACTATAAGGTCGTCTGCGTACGCGACGAACTTTCCTCCGACTGAGTCCTGAAGGGATCTCAGGAGATCATCGAACATCAGGTTCCAACAGGCAGGACCAAGAACAGAACCCTGCGGGCATCCTCTTGTGGCCTGTTTGGATACCTCTACTGAACCTATCGATATCTTGACTCGACGGTTGTCGAAGTAATCTGCGATCACTTTGAAAACATTTCGTGGGCATTCTCGAGCTTTTAAGCTTTCTAAAATTAGCGGCCACCAGACATTGTCGAAGGCACCCGCGATGTCGAAGAGCAGTCCAATCACGTATCGGTGCTCTGAAGCGTCGACCATGTGGCGCAGCTCCACGATTGCGTCCTCCGTCGACTTTCCTGGCATAAAGCCGAACTGTCGGCCCGAGATCCGTCCCGGGGCCAACGACGTCTTGGTGAGTCGCTCTTTAATAAGTTTCTCTAAAAGTTTCCCTGTGACGGAGAGGAGACATATTGGGCGGTATGATTTCGGGTCCTTCTCGTCTTTGTCGTCACCCTTTAGAAGGATTCGAAGCGAACCTTCCTTCCAAGTTGACGGGAAGACACCCCACCGAAGGCACCCGTTGAAGAGCCGTACAAGCTGACCGGGGATTACCTTACATGCCGCCTTTAGGGCGCAGACTTCGACGAGATCTGCTCCTGGCGCTTTGTTGTTCTTAAAGGTCCTAACGGCGTCTACAACGTCCGCTTCCGTGAAGGAGTCGGCGTCCGTTGTATCGGGCACTATTCGCGCGCTTTCCCTAATGACACGTTGCGCCTGTGTGTCGTCTACTTCCCGGTCGTCGGGGACGTGGACGTCCAAAAGTGAGCTGGCAGTTTCATTTGCACTCAAAGTATATCCATTTTCACGTCGGAGGGTGCTAATCACCCTCGCTAGTTGGAGCTTATTCGCCTGGAGCTTATACACGAAGCCCCAGGGCTCCGAGTTCCCGTTTGACGTAACATATTTTCGCCAGCTCGTGAGCTTCGTCCTTTTCACCACCCTGTTGTATTTCCGCAGGGAACAGCGGTACCGCAGTTTAAGTTGGTGGCGAGCCGGCGCGTCTTGCTCCTTTTGGAATTCCCGTCGTTGCCTATGTACGGCCTTCTTGAGCTCGGTTAGCTCTCGTGTCCACCATGGGTTGGACTTCCTAAACACTCTCTTTCTTGGCATAGCCGCAGTGCAGGCGTCGGTAATGACACCTGTAAGTGCACTTGCCATTTCCTGAACGTCATTCGCGGACTCCAGCCGGAGGCCCTCAAGCCTCGATCTCGAGAGATCGGCCAGGCTTTCAGCGTACCGCTCCCAGTCAGCCCGACGAGTGTCGAACCGAGTGCCAGCGGGACCCTGCTCCGCCGCTCGGGCTCTCTGGACCCCCAAACTGATATCCACGGCTCTGTGGTCGCTCGTGACCCAATCGCACCTCACGTTCCAGCTTTTGATGGTGTTCAGCATGGAAGGGGACGCCAGAGTGACATCAATGTACGATTCTCCCTCCGACGTCCAATAGGTAGGTGGCTGGGTCTTTTTATTAACCACTTCTATGCCATACGACCGTATGAGGTCTTCGAGTTGGGCGCCTCTATCGTCTGTTCTCTGTGGGCCCCAGAGTGACGACCGGGCGTTGGCGTCTAACGAAACTAAAAGCCTCTTCCCCCTCAGCGATTGAAACACCATCTCGAGGTGCCTGAGGTGCTCCTCGATATCGTCGCTGAACTGGAAGTACAGTGAAGCTACGTAGAACGAGGAGCCGGGGGCCAGCACTTCCGCACAAGCGCAGTGGGTCGTGCTTAGCTGCGAGACAAAGACTAGATCGAGCAGGTCGTTACATACGGCAACCGCAGCCCACGGTCTTTGTGAGCTTACGGCTGCTACTTTTGCTCGTATCCCTAATCCAGCGACTGAGAAGCTCGAGCCATTACTCCTAACATGTGGTTCCTGCAGTAGCAGGACGTCAAGTCGTTTCTTAGCTACGAGCTGCCTAACCTCTCCTGCTACTTTTCCAGAACGTTGCATGTTTAACTGCAACATCCTGGCTCCCATGGTCGCGTTCGCGTGCGCGGATGGAGTCGCGTGCCTTGAAGGCCTTTCTATATTCGGATCGTTCGAGTGGGGTCCTACCTCGCCGGGGCCTAATTCTACTTCGGGCGCAACGGGCGTGAGTAATGACGCTTTTCTACACGCCGTCCTATTCGCGGACACGGGCGCGGTGACAATCGCGGTCTCGGAGCTATTCGCGGATCTAATGCTTATTTGTGCAGCTGCTGCACTATTTTCGGTTTGCCCAGCCGGGCACTGAGGCCCGCACCTGGGCCGCTCATCGCACCTTACGAGGGCGATTTGGACGGTCCGCTGACCGCGCACCTGTTGGGACTGCCCCGCTGTCGGCGCGGTTTTGGGGGACGGATACATGGGCGCAGCCAGTCGAGCGGAGACCCTAGCCTGGGCTTCCCGCGTTACCGAGCGCGTCACCGGGCGGCTTCGCGTCTCGACAGCGGGTGCGTCCATTGTTGCACGCTCCGGGCCTCCCATACGAGAGAGGTTACCGGAGGTTCGGGTACTCCGCTGACACTCCACGATGACACGCCCCAGTCCAGCTCCCACCCGGAGATCCGAATGGGGAGCGAGTTTACCTCCGGAATATTTTGAACTCGGGCGTGCCATCATGATTTTTAATTTAGTTTTATGTTCCTGAAAGTGTAATGTTTTTATTAATGTGTTGGGGTGGGATATCAGCTGGTCAGGTTTCTGTGACCTACTGGTGAGAGCTGGCCACGGGCGGGTACCAGCCGCCCTAGCTCAACCGACGGAATGGCACAGCAGCCATAAACAGCCGCCTATTTGGCCATCCCGGGGGAGCAGACACTAACGAGCGCCCCAGGCTCCGCTTTCGCGGTGCCAGTGCACCCCTTCGCTCGGCACGTTTGATCCGGTGGCCGGGCGGCTCGTGTCCCAGCCTACCGGACGCCCCGAGTATAGACGGCAAGCCGCCTAATAATGCCGATTTTCTTGATCGGAGACACTCGCTTCGTGGTGGTTTAATCCGTGGACCTTTCAATTTAATATAACCTGTCCCACTCTCACCAGGGAGCTGATATTTTGTATTGGGTGGCGTCACTAGTCAGATGACGGGTCATTTGGTTACTAGAACGTCACTAGTTAGATGACGGGGCATTTGATTACATTTGAGATTTCTCTCCCTGAAAGTGTAATATTTTTATTAGTATGTTGGGGTGGGATATCAGCTGGTCAGGTTTCTGTGACCTACTGGTGAGAGCTGGCCACGGGCGGGTACCAGCCGCCCTAGCTCAACCGACGGAATGGCGCAGCAGCCATAAACAGCCGCCTATTTGGCCATCCCGGGGGAGCAGACACTAACGAGCGCCCCAGGCTCCGCTTTCGCGGTGCCAGTGCACCCCTTCGCTCGGCACGTTTGATCCGGTGGCCGGGCGGCTCGTGTCCCAGCCTACCGGACGCCCCGAGTATAGACGGCAAGCCGCCTAGTAATGCCGATTTTCTTGATCGGAGACACTCGCTTCGTGGTGGTTTAATCCGTGGACTTTTCAATTTAATATAACCTGTCCCACTCTCACCAGGTAGCTGATATTTTGTATTGGGTGACGTCACTAGTCAGATGACGGGGCATTTGATTACTAGAACGTCACTAAATAGATGACGGGGCAATTGATTACTAAAGGTGAGTCATAGTTACTCCCTAGGCGTCACTAGTCAGATGACGGGGCATTTTGGTTACCAAAGGTGAGTCATAGTTACTTCCTAGACGTCACTAGTCAGATGACGGGGCATTTGATTACCAGAACGTCACTAATTAAATGACGGGGCAATTGATTACCGAGAGTGAATCATAGTCACTTCCAAAATTCCAATGCGGAATTAAGAGATCGCGGTGCTTCTGCGATGACGAGTGCGCGCTACGCGTCCCGGCGCATCACCAGCAACTCCATACGATCTTGAACACAGCGGTGCACCGACGAGGGGGGCTTCGTGGCTTCCGACGCAAACCCAGGCGAGATCCCTATGCTAAGATCTCAGACGCTGGGACGCGTCGCTACCACCACAAAGCACGCAACGCCCCGCCACGCACTCGCTCTGTGTCCACAGAGAGACTGTCCTAAACACCGCGGGCCAATTTGGAGCGGCAGGCCGGAGACCGTCGTTCCTCGATCAAGCCAGGGGGGAAACCAGCTGCGTCATAGTACCTCCCAACAGACCCAGCAGGTGTGACCTTATCACCCGCCAAGCTTTCCCATCCCGGATCGCTCGTTTCACTTACGGTCCACACAAACCACCTCCCGCAGTCAGCCGCACGCAGAGTGCCGGACGCCACAGATGTTAGTGGTTAGTATTTTGGTCTCTGGGTTCTGTGACTGTCTCTCTAGAGCTCAGGTCCGCGGGGTCGCCACTCCCCGTACCCCCACTACGCCCCCAGGGGGGGAGGGGGGTCCTGCGCGGAATGTAGATAGGGACATCTAGTATAGCCGTCTTGGCCCAAAAGGGGCGCGCTCTACCTCAGGCTTTCGCCTATACGAGCATTTGGCTGGCATGGTGGTGTTTGCAAAATTTGACGATCGTCGCGGACCGCTGCCAAGGGAAGTTCGGCGTAGATGTTCTGTCGAAATGGAACTTGGAAAAACCCTGCCCTCATCCGCTAGGAATCATTGGACAAGTTGAATCTGCCCCGAAGGGCGGCGGCTCGTTTAGTCAGCGTTACACGCCGCGGAGCGACGCGGAACGCTGTCCAGTGGGGACCACGAGGAGGTAGAGCCGCCAGCGCAAGCTCGATCCCAGCAGGATGGCTTTCGCCGATGACGCCCCACCCGCCACAGTGCCTGGGCACTGCCTGCACTGGGGGTCGGGGCGGATGTCGTGGCTGAAAAAGATAAGTAATTAATCTGTTTGGTGCGAGGGGCCAGCTGCGGCTGCGGGGTCTGTTGGTGCTGGGCGGGGGGAATTGCGTGTGTTTCTCCAGGTCGATTCTTTTTTTATCAGAATGGCTTTCGAAGTGGTCATTAATGTACGGAATGTGCTCTGTGTTATGAGTTGTTGAGGGGTCGGTGGCCAGGGGAGATTCGTTTCTGTTGTGATAAGCCTGAGTTCCTCTCGTTCAGCCACGTGCAGCGGGCAGTGGAGAAGGACATGCAAAGCAGTCTCTTCGCCCCCGCCGCAGCCGCACGCACTGCTTTCCGCGAGGCCCAGGGATTTTAGTTTTGACGCAAAGTCGCCATGTCCTGATAGAAATTGAACTGTGTAGTGATCGGGCTGCAACCAGGTCATCTCTAGACGCTGCCTGATGTTCGGGAAAATACTGTAGGTATGACGGCCGTCGGGGGAATCGTCCCAGCGACGTTGCCAGATCGCGAAAAGTATCTCGGGGATAGCTCTCTGAGGTGGTGTGATTGTCGCGTGTTCGGGGAACCGGTATTCGCCGAGTGTGAAGTTAATTCCTTTCCTGACTTTGTATCTGATGGATGCTAACGTGACATGGAGATCGATGGGGAGAACGCCAGCTATTACTGGAATGGCTGCTGCGGAGGTGGTTTTGTAGGCCTTCGTTACTTTCAGGAGAACCTGTCTTTGGGCCGATAATAAGACCTGTGAGCAGGTCTTATTGAGGTGTTCGTGCCACGCAGCAGCCGCGTATGTCGCGATGGGGACGAAGAGACCCTTGTAAATAACCCGAAGGGTGTTGAACCTGAGACCCCACTTTTGCCTTGCTACAATCGACAGGGAGTTAAACCTCTCGATGCACCTCGTTTTGACCATATGAACATGAGAGTTAACTCTCATGCCCATATCGTAGCGCACTCCGAGGTACTTCATCGTCCGAACCATGCGGATGCCACGGGATCCAATTCTGATAGTGGGGGGCCTCTTGATGTCCAGCTTGCCTCTTATAAGGAAAAGCTCCGATTTTTCGACCGAGAGCTCGAGTTTTTCGTTTACACACCAGTTGTGCGTAATGGTCGCGGCAGATTGGCCGAGGGTTTGAAGAACCGCTCGGCTTTTCCCGGAGATAATGATCAGGAGATCGTCCGCGTACGCGATAGCCTCGAAGCCGCTGGATTTAAGTATGGCAAGCAGATCGTCAAAAACTAAGTTCCAGAGGCCGGGTCCGAGAATGGAGCCTTGGGGGCAGCCCCTCGTTACTCGTTTCTGTACCTCGCGATGCCCCGCGACAAGTTTAACGCTCCGACTGCTCAGGTAGTCCGACATAACGCCGAAGATGTTGCTCGGGCAGCCCCTCTCTTTTAATCGAGAGAGGATGCTCGGCCACCAAACACTGTCGAACGCGCCCCTGATATCGAAGAGCATCGCGAGGACATACTTCTCGGAAGATGTTGCCGCGACCTCCTTCATCTTAATAATGGCGTCTTCGGTGGAAAGACCTTGCCTGAATCCGAACTGACGGCTGGACGAGAATTGTGGATCGAGGAGAACTGTATGAAGGCGGTTTAGGAGGAGTTTCTCGAGACATTTGCCTAGTACTGGGAGGAGACATATGGGTCGGTACGAGCTGGCGCAAGACTCGTCGCGTTCGGGGCCCTTGAGGAGGGTTCGGATTGAGCCGGTTTTCCAAATCCTGGGGAAGCAACCGGTATTAAGGCATGCGTTGAAAAGAGAGAGGAAGGTTTCGGGTGCTACCGGAAACAAGGCTTTGACCACCTCGACCTCAATCCGGTCCAGCCCTGGGGCCTTCCCGTTTTTGAGGCCGGAGATCGCGGCCTGCGCCTCCGAGAGCGTGAATTCGGGGGCGGTCTGGGTCGAAGGGGGGGAACTGCTGTACGCGCGCCTCTCTCTCTGCGTCTCTGTCGTGTCGTTACTGTCGTCCGGTACGAGTGAATTAAGGAGGTTAAGGGCGGCCTCTTCCCAGGTGTTAACGCGATTCTGTCCTGTGTTCGGCGTCGAGAGGGCTTTGTCTGGCGCGATTTTTCCGGTGTGGAGCCTGTAGACCGTGCCCCAGGGGTTGGCATTGCCTTCCTCCGTGGCAAAATTCTGCAGGCTCTGTCGTCTCGTTTTGTAGATGCTCGCGGTGTATTTTCGTCTGAGTTTACGGTACTTTAATTTATAGTCCAGTCTGCGGGTTGGGTCGGATTCTGATTGGTACGCGCGACGGGCTTTATTGGTACGTTTCTTCATATCAGTTAGCTCCCCGGTCCACCAAGGGACGGATTTTTGGTGGGGGCGTTTCTCCTTAAGAGAAGAATTACACGCAGCTAAGATATTACTTTGAAGCGTTTCCGCGAAATTCTGGACGAGCGAGGTGGTGGTCGGCGCGAAGTGAATGGGGTTGCGGTTCATTTCGTTGGAAAATGATTCCTGGAGTCTCCTCCAGTTGGCTCTTGTCGTCTTGAAACGGGGATGGCGGATTGTGTAAGGGGAGGCATTGCTGGGACTGAGAGTGAACGAGATGGCATTATGGTCGCTGGAGGTCCAACATTCATGAACGGTCCAGTTTCTGACTAGATTAATGGCTGGCCCGGTTGCCATCGTGATATCAATGTTAGATGTACCGAGGTGTGAAATGGACGTGGGTGGGTTGTCGGGCTCGTTGAGAACGGCTAGATCCAGAAGGGATAAAGTCTCTTCGAGAGCTTCTCCGCGCGCGTCGTTGTGTCTAGAGTGCCAAAGGGTCGATTTCGCGTTGGTGTCTGCTGCAATTATTAATTTTTGTCTCGGTAATTCGGTGACAATTTTCCGGATTTTATCTAAATATGGTTCGATCTCATGTGAATATTGAAAGTAAATGCTGGCGAGATAAATTGAGCCGAAGTGGCCTGTGATTTCCACACACGTGCAATGGGTGTCGCTAAGGTGCGCGATTTTGAGGACGGTGAGGTTTCGGTTGTTAATCGCGATGCCTGCCATCAAGTCGTCTCCCGAGTTACCCCCCGAGACTATCGTGATACCGCTGCCGATACTCCTGCATTAGGAGGATATCGATGTTCTTTTCCTCCATCAGCTTCTGCGATTCTAAGGTGACGGTTCTGGATCTACGCATGTTCAGCTGTACGATTTTAAGGCGGTGATTGGCAAGTGGAGTCTCAGTAGGCATAATCGGTTCTAGAGAGGACCTGGTTTACAGCGGCTGTGTAAGCAGGGCACTGCTTATCGGTGACGGTATGGGTTGATTGCTTCCCGGATTTTTTGCAATTAGTGCAGGTCGGGGGTTTATTTTTGTTGGGGCAGTTCTTGAAACAGTGGCCCTGCGCCGCGCAGTGGCCACAGGATTCTTTTTCGGCCCTGCAAAATTTGGTGGTGTGCCCGAAGCTGTGGCATTTGTAGCAGCGAGTTGCTGCTACGTAATCCTGGAGCTTGCAGCACTGCCAACCAATATAAAGGCGCTGTTTATTAATAAGGATATCCCTTACCTTTCTCGAGACCTCCAAGATCCAGTTGCAGCTGTCCCTCGACCTGTCGCCGGTTTTGAAGACCAACCTGGATTCCTGCATCAGCAGGGCTTTCTCTACACCTTCCGCGTTCTGCTCGAAGATGGACTCGAGCGTTGCGTTGTCATTATCGGATCTCGGGACGTCGTACACAATGATCCGAGGGCTCCGTTTAGCCGGCGCTCCGACGACAAAACCAGCCGCCTTCAGCTTCTCGTTGCAGACCAGCGCGGAAATGTCGCTTTTCTTTGCCGTTTCCACAAGGATGCCGTTGCCCTGAATTCTGCGAACGTTCCTAACTTGCAGCTTTTCCGCTTTCGCGGAGATCATCTCCAGGACGGCCAGCTTGGTTTTGTCGCTGCTCTCGTACGTCGCGGTGTCACTCGGAACGATTGTGACGACGTTTGGGGGGTCCTGCTTCAGGTTAGAGGCCGACGCCACTCGGGACTTAATTCCGACGCGTTCCGCGAAGGTCATGGGTCGTTGTGGTGGAGGCTGCACGGCTGCTGTTCTTCGCACTGTGGTTTCGAACACCTTCCGCTGGTCAACACTTTCGCTTTTGAGGGCTGATATTTGGCCTTCGAGGCGGCTATTGGCAATGAGGGCTTCATTCAGCAGGCCTTGGGTCCGTACAAATTTGTCCATGATGTACTGTGCAGCGTTCGGGTCAGTTAATTTATTTGGCGTCATGAGATACGCGAGAATACATTTTTGGATTTGCTCCGATTTGATTTTGAGTTCCTGAATGGACGGAGCAACTGGAGCAGGTGGGGGGCCCATGGACGTTGCTTTCCTGTCAGGTTCCTCGTCACTGCTTTCCAGCGTTGTCGAGGGCCCTTCTGACTTCTCGGACCTGGTTGTTTTGGTGGGTTTCTTTTTTCGGGCTTTCAGCCCCAGATCGACAACCGAGCTGCAAGATGTGTTCCCCTTATCTGACTCTGTTTCAGAAGGGACGATTTTCCTCTTCCGCTTGTCCTTCTTTTCTTTCTCCTGGGCATAAGGGACCACTTCGTCCACGACCATGGAGTTCGTCACACTATTGGGCATGGTTAGCTCGGTAGCGGGGCTCCAGGGAGCGTACGGCGGGTTCCGAATGTTCTGGAAATTCGAAATTCCCGGGAAAACGCTGCTCCGTTCGGAGCTAAGAGAGCTCTCCTGATTGGCCGCCGACGGTCCAATGGGAAGGCCGGCGTGCGCCGGTAAGCTTCGTCGATTGGCTGACCGCGGGCCAATAGGAGGTCGCGCTGACGTCGGCGCTGGCGGGGACGCGTGGACGCTGTCCAAGATGGCGGCGTCACCTACGCAAGGTTAGAATCACAATATTCCTTGTGATTTCAAGAATAATTGTCTCATTGAACTTCTGTTAGCGTCCAAATGTGCCATGCAATGTGCCTAGCACTGTCGCATGGAGGCAACACGTTAACACAACACGTCACTGCACTGTGTTCGATCGAGTGGGGGCCCGTGCGAAAAGACGCTACGAACCCACGCCAACACGATTAACACTGTTTCTCAGCGAACCAACTGAGTTTCCACAAAACTTTTTATACCGAACTGATCGGGATCACTAGCGCAACACTTTAGAACACTTCACAGAATTCCAAACTTGAAATTTTCCAATTAAAAACCTCGAAATGACGGAGCGACTCGCGACGCGTCAGTCCTCTCGGCGGCCATCTTGGAAAGTCTGTAGATAGGGACATTGACTGTCAATTGAGCTTTACAGGGCCCGAAGAGGCCGCTCTGCCAGACCGAAGCTTTCGCTTATACCGACAGGTGTTGGGTAGCGTAGAAAAACCACTGCGAAGGGGGGACGGGATTGGAAAAACTCCTCCTTCACCACTTAAGGATCATTAGGAAGTATGGCTGTCCTACCTTTGTAGGAAGTGACCCACTTAGCTGCCTCGCACTGGGCGCAGCTCTTCCAAGCATGCGCCCCGTGCGAGCATTTCCAGTGGGGGCCGCGAGGAGGCGGGGTCACCAGAGCTAATCTCAGCCTTTTGTCTTGCTTACCATGTTGGTTACCTGACGATGGGCCGGGGAGGCTCCTCGGCAAGCAAATCCAGATGCTGTTGTTTGTGCTGATTCCTGAGTGCCCCTGCGCTGATCTTGTAGTTTAGTTTTTGTTCCGTACTCTTTTCCGTTTCTTTTGGTTGGTTCTAGGGTTGTCTTCTCTCTGCTTCATTGCCTGTACTGTAAAGTCCTTGAAATGCTGATACGTGTCTTGATGTACAAGCCGTGCCGTGTCGCAAGGCCATGGGATTCCGAGTGCTGTGAGTGATCCTGCGAGTGTGTTTCTGATATTGTCCAGTGTCTTGCAGTCGAAAATTATGTGTTTAACTGAGTCTGGTTCGCCGCATTTGCAGTTCTCCGTCTGCGAGAGGCCGAGTTCTTTCAGCCGGTCGTAGACGTCACCATGCCCCGAGAGAATTTGAATCATGTGGAAATTTAACTCTATCCAGTTTGATGTGTGTCTGCTCTGAATATTTTTGAAATAATTGTATGTTATTCTGCCTTTTGTAGAAGTGTCCCATTGCGCTTGCCAGATTCTTGCGGTTTCCTGGTTGGTTATAATTTTCATCCTCTCTATTTGTTTCTTGTCTGGTGGTTCCTGCGTCGCGTTGAAAGTGAGGTTTCCAATCGTGCAGCTGCGGTTTTTCTTGATGCGATATATTGCCGATCTCTCTTTGAGTATTAGGTCGATAGGTGTCGCATCCGCTATTACTGTAATCGCGTCAAATGAGATGGTCCTATACACTTTGATTACTCTTATTAGCACATGTCTCTGAGTTTGCCTGAGACTTCGGATATGATGTGTGTTTAATTTATCCGCCCATCCGGCTGCGGCGTACGTTATCACAGGGATGAAAATTCCTCTGTATAAGATTGTCATTGTCTTGCTGTTTACGCCCCAGTGAGAGTTTGCAATGCGTGCAAGAGCGTTAAAAGTTTTCTTTGACTTTTCGCATATGTACTTGATGTGCGGTGTTATATTGAACCTGGTGCCCAGATGAATTCCGAGGTACTTGACTGCCTGCGGCATCTTTATTGACTTGTTTCCTATCTTGACTGTAGGGGGACGTGTTATGTCTAAAAATCCCTTTAGTAAAATCATTTCGGTTTTGGAGGCGGAGAGTTGCATTTTTTGTTTATTGCACCAGTCCTCAAGTGTCTTCGTGACTACGTTTCCCTGGTCCTCTAGGCGTTGTCGCGAGTTTCCTTTAATTAGTACAATTATATCGTCGGCATATGCTATGGTTTCTTGACCTGTGCTCCTTATGAGTTCTATTGCTTCGTCGAAGATAAGATTCCAGAACTGTGGGCCGAGGATTGACCCTTGGGGGCAGCCTTTGGTTAGATTTTTCTTGACTGTTACGTTGCAGCTGTTTATGATTGCTGTTCTCTCGGAGAGGTAGCTATAAATGAGGTTATATATGTTGCGGGGGCATCTGCGCCTTTTCAAGTTCAGCAGTACGCTAGGCCACCAGACATTGTCGAACGCACCGGAGATGTCAAAGAGGAGTGCTATCGCATATTTTTCTTGTGTTTCATCTACCAGGTCTCTTAGCTTGACAATGGCATCTTCTGTGGATTTCCCGGGTTTAAAGCCGAATTGCCTGTCCGATGTATCCGGGTGATTGTGGAAGAGGTCCCTTAATTGCTTGGAAATTAGTTTCTCCATGATTTTTCCCATGATTGACAAAAGGGAGATCGGTCTGTAGGATTTGGCATTTGTTGCGTCCTTATCTTCCCCTTTTAGGAGAATTTTGATGAGGCCCTGCTTCCATTGCCAGGGGAAAACACCCTGTGCGAGGCAGTTGTTCAGGAGTGATGTTAAGATCTCTTTTATGTTTGGCCAGGCATGCTTGATAATTTCGGCGTCTATCATGTCTGGTCCTGGTGCTTTTTTGTTTCGGAGGCTCCTGATGGCGGATTCTACTTCCTGTTCTACGTATGGTGGTGCGTTATCTGTGTCGGGAGGATGTAATGTCTCTCCTCGCACTTTCGTGTGCCAGCGTGTTTCCTTAGATATATCGTCGTCGGGCATTAGGTTGTTGAGGAGCGCTTCCATTGACGATTTCCAGGTTCTCGTTTGTGACTCCCCTATGTTCAAGCTTTCGCAGGCTTTCTCTAACTTGACTTTTCCAAGTTGAATCTTGTATACAGGGCCCCAGGGGTCCTCGTTCCCTTTCTTTGATACGAGTGTTTGCCAGTTTTCCAGTTTGGCTGTTCGTTTAGCGGAGGTGTACTTGTTGCGCGTTCTATTGTACTGTGCTCTAAGTTGCTGACGACGTGGATTGTCTTTGGATTTTTGGTACTTGTGTCTGGTTTTGCAGACTTCCCTTCTTAATTGGGTTAGTGCATTCGTCCACCAAGGTACGGATTTAGAGAAGATGATCTTCTTCGGAATGGTATGTTCGCTGGTCTTTACAATTATTTTCTCGAGCCTTTCGGAAAGTTCTTGTGGGTGCATATTTTCATATGTATCCGGGGTCGCGAATTCGCTTGTTACATTCTCGTGCAATTCTTTGTCGAAATTCTCCCAGTTTGCTTTTTTGATGTTAAAGCGGTTTGATTTGTGTTGGCTGAAGTTAGACTTGGTGGTTCCAAGATCGAAGGTGATCATTTTGTGGTCACTGGTTGTTTCCTTTGTTCTTATTCTCCAGTTTTCAAGGTTGTTTTGCCAGAGGTTCGTTGATATTGTTATGTCTATGTTTGATTTACCATGGGCGTTCTCAAAGGTATGTGCTTCGGAGGATTTGTTGTGTGTGAAGAGGCCGTGCTGCGCGATGAAGTTTTCTACCGCCTCCCCTCTGTTATCGGTGAGATTACTGTTCCATAAGGTGGAGTTCGCATTTGCATCGATGCATAAGATTACTATCTGCCCCCTCAGGGCCTTTAGGATGATATCTAGGTGCTCCAGATATGGTTCGATTTTTTCGCAGAATTGGAAATACGCGCTAACGAGATAGAAACTGTCTGTATCAGTGCTAATTTCTGCGCACGCAAAATGCGTGTTACTTAGATTCTCTAGTTTCAGGACGTTTACATTTTTACTAAAAATGGCGATTGCCGCTTTTATTCGTGCTGCGGTTTTGATTTTCGCAAAGACTTTGGTATCGGTGACAGTTTTGGTTGACATGCCTAATCCCAATATTTTGTTTTGGTAGGTGTATGGCTCTTGTATGAGGAGTATATCGGTTCGGTTTGCGTGTGCTGCTTGCCTTAGTTCGTCCATTACGGTCTTGGACCCTTGTGCATTGATTTGAGCTATTTTAAGCTTTTGCAATTGTACTGTCGCGTTTTGGGGTTTAGTTACCATAATCGATTTTATTTAAATAGTTTTCAACCGCGAATTTGAAAGCGGGACAGTCTTTGGCTCTGGATGAGTGGTTGCAGGGTTTGTTTGCTCGTTGGCAATTAATGCAGATCGGCGGCAGTGTTTTGGTGGGGCAAGAGTTGAAAGAATGCCCATCTTTGCCGCAATGGCCGCAGGTATCGGTGGTTGCTTTGCAAAATTTCGAGATGTGTCCAAACGCTTGACATTTAAAGCAGCGACTTACCGGGATGTAGTCCCTTATGTGACACGATTGCCAGCCAATGAAAATCCGGTTGTTCTTCCTAAGCGTTTCCCTGAGTGCTGGGGATACTTCTATCACCCAGTTTACAGTGTCCCTGCTCCTGTCCCCGGTTTTGAAGCGCAGTACAAGTTCTTCTGCGAGAACGCTTTTGGAGATGTTTTCAGTGTTTTGTTGTCTTATAGCCGTTGTCAGTTCCTTTTCGGTGATTTCCTTGGAGACGCCATAGATAATCATCATTGGCTTCTTCCTTGCCGGTTGTTCTGTCCTGAGGCCAGCGTTGCAAAGCTTCTCGTTTTGCAGAACAAATTCCAAGTCTGACTTGGTTTCGGTCTCCAGAATAACTCCGTTATTATTGATGTTTCGGAGGCTTCTGATTTTTAATTTCTCTTTTGTTGGAGTTATACTTGCCATTACTAATTTTCTGGTTTCTTCGCTCGTTTCTATATTGCTTTGCTCCCCTGGGTAGATGGTGACCAGGTTCCTCGGTGGTTTGACTGCTCGGGCAGGCACGATTTTTGACGTTACCTTTACTTTTTGTGCGTATGTCTGCTTGGGTTCTATGAAATGTTGTCTAAGTTCCGATAGCTTAGCGACAGCGCCATTTAATGTCGCGTCGAGGACACTGATGCGCTCTTTCATATCTGTTTTTTCATTTATTTGGGATCTCAGACATTTGTTTTCTTCTAGTAGGTCCTTGAGGATGCTTTGAATTTCGAGAGCTTTATTTTTTGCCTTCCTGATTCCTGAGGTGGTCGGTGCCTTTTCTAGGGTGGTGCAGATTTCGACAAGTTCGTTGGCTGTCATCGTACTCTTGTGCGAACTGAGAGGGTAGTCTGTATCTTCTGCGTCATCGTCTGAGACATCAATGAACTCCTTTGAGATGGCTGTGGAACGTTTCTTTTTCTTACCGACAATTTTGTCGGGGATTGTGTCCTGAAAGTCGGACTCCGTTGCGGTGTCCACAGATTCATCTTTCCGTTTCCTTGGGAGCTTCCTCTTTAGGTTTTCGCTCAATTCGCAGTCCATCGAAGTTTCGCTCATGATGGTGCGTGAGGACATACTTCTGTACTGTCCTAGCGGCGTATTGCTTCTCCACGCAGGCGAGTAATACAAGACGCCAGCGGCGTATTGTTTCCTCACTCAGGCGAGATGTACAAGACGCCAGCGGCGTATTGTCTTTGCTCTGTACTCTCACAGCAGTCGCACTGTTTGCACTTCTGACCTTTTGAAATTCCCGCGGTAGCGCCGGTGGCGCCAGCCCCCGCGCGACGGCGGCGTTGCGAAGCGGCCAAAATGAGGTTAACTGAGCACTCTCACTGTTTTCGCCCAGGGTTTCCGTATCACTGAATGGAAAACTTTGCTTATTATCACAGAATGATCGCTAACACTTGCGCTTCACTTTCTGCTATTCTGTATAAACTTCTGGCAAGAATAAACCACTGAACTGTAAGTATTTTGCGGAGCGACTCGCGACGCGTCAGTACTCACGGCGGCCATCTTGGAAAGTCCTGTAGATAGGGACATTTGATTGTCATTTGAGCTTTAAAGGGTCAGAAAGACCGCTCTGCCGGCTAGAAGCTTTCGCTTATCGCGACAGGTGTTGGGGGTGTAACGAAAACCACTACGAAGGGGGGACGGGATTGGAAAAACTCCTCCTTCACCACTTAAGGATCACTAGGAGGTATGACTGTCCCATTTTGGGAGGTGACCCTCTTTGCAGCCTCGCCCGGGGCGCGCTCTTAATTGAGCTGCGGCCCGTGCGAGCGTTTCCAGTGGGGGCCGCGAGGAGGCGGGGTCACCAGATCTAGTCTCAGTCCTTTTACCTTTCTTGTGCTGTGATGTTGCTTTCGTGGGTGCCTTGATTTCAAGGCTTCATTTTGCCATGGTGGTGTGGATTCCTTGGGCGCCGATATGCGACGCGATTTCCAGGGTTTTGGTTAGTGCTCAGGTTCCGGTGCTGCGCTGGTCGTACGTTTTCATCCTTTTCTTTTGCTGTTTCCTCCTAACTATCTCAGGGTTTTCTTCTCTTTCCTCCATTGCCTGGACTGCGAAGTTCTTGAAATGTTGATATGTACTTTCCTGTACGAGCTGCTCTGGTTCGCATGGCCATGGAATTTGCAGTTCTGTAAGTTTTTCCATGAGTAGTTTCCTGCTGGATTCCAGATTTTCGCATTCGTAGATTATGTGGTGTATGGAGTCCTTTTTCCCACATTTACAGGTGTCTGTTTGTGAAAGTCCGAGAGATTTTAACCGGTCTTTTATATCGCCGTGGCCTGATAGTACTTGTACCATGTGGAAGTTGAGTTCTATCCAGTTTGCGGTTTGCCTGATTTGCACGTTCTTAAAGAAACTGTATGTTGTTCTTCCTTTACACGATGATTCCCAGTTCGTTTGCCAGATACTTAACGTTTCATTTCGGATTGTGGATTTAATATCCGCGAGTGTTTTCTTGTCGGGCGCTGTCTGCATTACGGGGATGAGTAGATTTCCTATTTTGCAGCCGCGGTTTTTCTTAGCCTGGTACGTCGCCGATCTTTCACGGAGAAGCAGTTCAATTGGTGGTGCTGCTGCAATTACTGTGATCGCGTCAAAGGAGATGGTCCTGTAAGCTTTGATGACCCGAATTAATACGTGTCTTTGGGTTTTTCTGAGGCTTCTGATATGGTGGACGTTTAACTTGTCGGCCCAGCCGGCTGCTGCGTATGTTATAACAGGGATGAAAATCCCTTTGTACAGGATATTCATCGTTTTACTATTTACGCCCCAGTGGGTATTTGCGGTGCGTGCGAGGGCGTTGAATATTCTTTTCGATTTGTCGCAGATGTGTGTGATGTGTGGTGTTATATTGAATCTAGTTCCCAGGTGTACCCCTAGGTATCTAACGGTTTTAGACATCTTAATTGATTTATTATCTATCCTGACGAGCGGTGGTCGATCGATGTTCAAGAAGCCTTTGAGGAGAACCATTTCCGTCTTCGCCGCAGATAACTGCATTTTTTGTTTCTCGCACCATCCGACTAGTGTTTTTGCGACTGTATTTGCTTGTTCCTCTAGCACTTTTCTTGATTGCCCTTTTATTACTACTATGAGGTCATCTGCATATGCTATAGTCTCGTGTCCTGTCATTTGTATAAGCTCTATTGCTTCGTCGAAGATGAGGTTCCAAAATTGTGGGCCGAGGATTGACCCTTGTGGGCAACCTTTGGTTATCTCTTTTTCGATGCTGACGTCGCAGCTCTTTATACTTGCAGTCCTTTCAGAGAGGTAGCTCTGGATGAGTCGGTAGATATTTTTGGGGCAGTCACGTTTCTTTAAGTTTAGTAACACACTTGGCCACCAAACATTGTCGAAGGCACCAGAGATATCAAACAGCAGTGCTATCGCGTATTTCTCCCTCGTTCCCTGGATCACATCTCTTAGCGTGACTATGGCGTCCTCTGTGGATTTCCCAGGCTTGAAACCAAATTGCCTATTCGAGGTGAGCGGGTGACTGTGGAAAAGGTCGCTTAGGCGCTTAGATATTAGTTTTTCCAGAATTTTTCCCATAATCGAGAGAAGGGAGATCGGTCGGTACGATTTTGGGTTAGTTTCTTCTTTATCTTCTCCTTTTAAAAGAACTTTGATGATTCCCTGCTTCCATTTTCTGGGGAAGACTCCTTGCGTGAGACAGCTATTTAATAGTAGTGTTAGGAATTTACTTGTTATCGGCCAGGCGTGTTTTATGATTTCCGCGTCTATCATATCTGGACCTGGTGCTTTCTTGTTCTTAAGGCATCTTATTGAGGATTCTATTTCCAGTTCGTCGAATGGGGGTGAGTCTTCCGTGTTGGGTGGATTTCGCGTTTCTTCTCGTATTCTTTCGTGCCAGCGCGTTTCGTTTGTCGCGTCGTCGCCTGGCATTAGGGTATTTAGGAGTGCGGTCATGGTTTCTTTCCATGTAGTGGTCTGCGAGTCGCCTATGTTTAGGCTTTCGCAAGCTTTTTCCAGCTTGATCTTTTTTAGTTGAATCCTATATACAGGTCCCCATGGATCCGCGTTTCCTTCCTTTGAGACGAAGTCTTTCCAGTTTTTGAGCTTGGCTGATCGTCTCGCGGAGGTGTATTTGTTTCGCGTTTGGTTGTAGCGTTTCCTGAGTTCTGGGCGTCGTGGGTCGTTTTTTGATTTTTGGTAGCGGCGTCTTTGTATGCAAACTTCTTTCTTTAATTTCGTTAATTCTTTGGTCCACCAGGGAGAGGATTTTGAGAAAACGGTCTTTTTTGGTATTGCTTTTTCGCTTGCTTCGATGATTATTTTCTCGAGCTGGTCGGAGAGTTCTCGCGGATCGGCATGTACCTGTGTGTCTTGTGTGGTTAGTTTGGTGGAGGCTTTTTCTTGTAGACTCTCATTGAATTTTCCCCAATTTGCTTTTTTTATGTTGTAGCGGTCTGATATTTGCTTTTTGAATCTTGGTTCGGCTGTTTTTATCTCGAAGGTAATCATTTTGTGATCACTTGTTGTTTGTTCTGCTCGTATTTTCCAGTTTATGATATCATTTTGGCAGAGATTTGTTGAAATTGTTACATCGATGTTTGATTCTCCGTGTGCGTTTTCGAACGTATGGGCTTTAGAGATTTTGTTGTGAAGGAAAAGACCGTGCTGCGCGATAAAGTTCTCTACCTCCTCACCCCTGTTGTCGGTGGTTTTACTATTCCATAGAGTGGAGTTTGCGTTTGCGTCTAGGGATAAGATTACGATTTTACCTCTTAGGGTTCTTAGGATTTTATCTAGGTGTTGGAGATAGGGCTCGATGTTTTCGCAGAATTGGAAGTATCCGCTGACCAGATAAAGGCTGTCTGCTTGAGTGCTGATTTCCGCACACGCGAAATGTGTGTTGCTAAGATTCTCCAGTTTCGTGACGTTTACATCTTTACATAGAACGGCGATTGCCGCTTTCACCCGTGCTGCAGTTTTTATTTTTGCGAAAATTTTGTTGTCGGTAACTATTCTGGTTCCCATACCTAGACCTACTATTTTATTCTGTATGCTATATGGCTCTTGTATTAGGAGAATATCTATCTGATTTACATGCGCCGCTTGTTTTAGTTCGTCCATAACATGTTTTGCACCTTGCGCATTTATTTGAGCGATTTTGAGACTTTGTGCTTGTGCAATCCGATTCGGGAACTTATAAACCATAGTCAGTGCGAGCAAGAACCTGGTTTATCGCGGAGATGTAGGCCGGGCAGGTATTGCTAGTGACGCAGTGGTCTGATTTCCTTGAAGCCTTTTTGCAGTTACTGCAGGTCGCGGATTTGCTTTTATTAGGGCAGTTTTTGAACGCGTGGCCCGTTGCTGAGCAGTGTCCACATACCTCGCTTTCTGCTTTGCAGTACTTCGTTGTATGTCCGAAACCTTGGCATTTATAACATCTCGTAGCAACAACATAGTCGCGGACTCTGCAGCAGTTCCAGCCGATGTACAGTCGTTCCTTCTTTATCAGCAGGTCTCGTACGTCCTTTGAGGCTTCCAGGACGATGTTGCAACGATCACGGTTTTTGTCGCCGGTCTTGAAAGCAAGCTTGACTTGCTGCTTTACCTTGGCCTTTAGGCTGTCGTCCACGTTTTGGGCTATGATGCTGCGGAGTGTCGCTTCGTCGTCGTCCGAGCGTGGTACGTCGTACACAATAAGGCGGGGGTTTCTTTTCTCCGGTGCTCCTACGATGAGGCCAGCAGCTCTGAGCTTCTCATTCGAGAGGAGGATTTCTATGTCAGCCTTATTTGCAGTTTCCACCAGTATTCCATTCCCCTGGATTCGACGGACGTTCTTAACCTGAATTCTGTCTTTCCGGGGCGATACTAACTGGAAAACCGCTTCCTTGGTTTTGTCGCTGGATTCGAAAGCGTCTATGTCCTTTGGCAAAATGGTGATTACATTTGAGGGGTCCTGTTTTAGGCTTGAGGACGCGGCGGTTTTAGATTTGACACCAATGCGTTCCGCGTACGTCATCCCCTTTGCCGAGGACTTGGGTGTATTGTTTTCGACGGCTGTTTCGAAAGTTTTCCTTTGGCTCACGTTTTCGCTTCTGAGCGCCTCCGCGTGTCCTTCGAGGTGGCTGGTTCGGAGTAGGGACTGATTTAGCAAGCCTTGCAGCTTCGTGACCTTTGTCATTACGAAGTTCAGAACGTCGCCTGAGACCTTTTGTTTGGGAGCTGTGAGGAACTCTAGTAGGGCGACTTGGATCTGTTCTGCCTTGTCCTTGGCAGACTGGACACTGAAATTTTCTTCCGGCTTTTCATTTCGCGTGTCGTCTGGTATAGAGACTGTATTTGTAGATTGGTGGTCCGGCGCTTTCTTCTTCTTGGTTTTCGTAGTCTTCTTTTTTCTGCCTGTGGACGAGCAGGACTGTTGTTGGGTGTCGGATTCGTTTCCCGAGGAATTTTTCCTCTTCCGAAAATACTTTAGTGCTCGTTGCTGGGCCTTCGTCGCCCCTTCATGGTCGGAGGAGTCCTCCATAGCCGAGGAGGCCATTTTTATCTGCTGGCGGCCACTGTGCGAGAATTTTGCCTTAATGATTTTAGTAAGAAAAAAATATAATATTTAATTCTAATTTAAAAGTCCCGCGGTAAAGACGGAGTTCAGGTTTGAAAAACACGCGCACGCGATTGGCCGGCCGGGGGCCAATAGGAAGACTGGGCTGTGCCCAGGGTCCTCGCTGGTTGGCTGACGTCGGACCAATCAGAGGGCGCGTTGGCGGTGGCACCGAGAAGGACGCTAGGCCGCTATCCAAAATGGCCGCCTTAACCTCACCGTGTATACCAGACTTTTAAGCTTATTATTTCTACAAATATTCCACTTATGCAAGTTCGGATTGTCCACTGAGTTTTGTCTTTGCCTACACAACTAGCACAAGTGAAGGTTAGCGTGTGCACCTTCTATATTTATCAAAATTTGTCAGAATTGGCGAGTGACTGTCGGTCACCTGTCACGAACGACGCCGCGTACCCACGCCACGGGTATTTTGCTGTATCTGCACACACTGTGAGTCCTTGCTCCACAATCTTTACGTAGAACTGTTCCTAGACACTGGCACTTTACTTTCTGACACTCCTCGGAGTTTTCCGCGCAAATTTTCCCGAAGAATTCGAGTATTACGGCGGAGCGACTCGCGACACGTCAGTACTGTTCGGCGCCATCTTGGAAAGTCCTGTAGATAGGGACAGATAGTGTCTGCTTTCAAGGTCCGACAGACGCGCTACACCTCAGAGTTTCCTCTATAGCAGCAATTTAAGCTTAGCCAGATGGTATTAGTGGCCATTACTTTCTAACGTCCATTGCGAGGGGAACGGCGCGCCGAGATGGTCTGGCACGCGACTTGGAAAAACCCTGCCCTCATCAGTTAAGAATCATTGGACAAGTTGGATCTACCCGTTAGGGAAGCGGCTCGTTTAGTCAGCGCTCCACGCCGCGGGCGACGGGGAACGCTGTCCAGTGGGGACCACGAGAAGGTAGAGCCGCCAGCATTCGCTTGATCCCAGCAGGTTGGTTCAGCATGTGCTTCACCATTAAACCTTGCAGCCACAATGCCTAAGCATTGCCTGCGCGGGCTGCCAAGGTTATACGTACCTATGATGGTTGAGAGTTTTGAGTCTGGGAGCGAGTTTGTCGTCTTTCTATTACGTTGTTCTGTGGTTGGTGATCCTGCTTTGATGCGTTCCGCTTCCTGGGTGATTTTTCCCATGTGAGCTCCTTTTTCAGAAGTACGAGTCTTGCTGTCTTGGAGAATTCCTGGAAGCAGTCCTCTTCTGTCAGGCGTTTAATTGTCGGTGGCCATTGTATTGCAAGCTCCGAGGTTCTTTGTCGAAGCTGTGTGCGCTCTTCGTCGTACAGTGGACAGTGGAGCAGTATATGTTGCGGTGTTTCGATTTCACTAGGGCGACAGCTGCAGGCTGCGTCGATTTTCAGCTTAAACGTGACGAGTTTGCTTGCAAAGTCTCCATGCCCGGAGAGAAACTGGCTATTGTAATGTGTCGTATAGATCCATTTGCTTTCCAGTCGCACCTTCACATCAGGGAATATGGAATATGTATGCCTTCCTTTCTCTGAATTGTGCCATCTGATTTGCCATTCCGAGAGAAGGGCTGTTTGGATTGCCTGATGGGGTGACTGTGTTTCAGCGTCTTCGGGAAAGTTGTAGTCTCCAATTTGAAATGGAATGCCCTTCCTTATTTTGTAGCTGAGAGTTGCCTGTTTGATTTTTAGGTCAATAGGTATGACCCCGGCAATAACGGGAAGAGCTTCTGTCGATGTCGTGCTGTAGTTCTTGGTTACCCGGAGTAGGGCACATCGTTGGGCTCTAAGGAGTTCCCTGGTGCTGATTGAGTTGAGTTTGTCACTCCAGGCAGCGGCGGCATATGTAGCTATTGGGACGAATACACTGGAGTACAGAGTCTGCAAGCATTTATGCCGCAGTCCCCACTCTTTTCTGGCTACTGCAGCCAAAGAGTTAAACTTTTCCATGCATTTGTTCTTAACTTGCGTCGCGTGACTTTTGATCCCGAACTTTTTGTCAACGTGTACTCCAAGGTATTTAACTGTGTTGCACATCTTAATTTGTTTACCCTGTATCTTTATTTTTGGAGGTCTTTGTATATCCAATTGGCCTTTTAGTAATATCATTTCTGATTTGGCGGCCGAGAGAGATAGTTTTTCTTGTAGGCACCAGTTCTCTACAATCCTGACAACAATTTGGCCGCGGTCTTCCAAATCTTGGCGTCTGCTTCCGGGAACCAAAATTATTAGGTCATCGGCATAGGCGACCGCTTCGTGGCCTTTTGCAGAGAGGGTATTCAGGAGGTCGTCGAACACGAGGTTCCAGAGCGTGGGGCCCATTATAGAGCCTTGAGGGCACCCTTTTGTCACGTTCTTTTGGACATCTCCATGTTTGCCGATAAGTCTAACCTCGCGGTTACGGAGGTAATCGGTGAGAACTCCGTAAATATTTCTGGGGCATTGTCTCTCCTTTAGTCGGTGAAGTATGCTGGGCCACCACACATTGTCAAATGCACCGGCGATGTCGAATAGGATGGCCATGACATAGTACGCCCCATGGAATTCATCGGTAAGTTCCCTTACTTTGATTATGGCATCTTCTGTGGATCTCCCTTTGACAAAGCCATACTGGCGATCCGATGACAGATGGGAACCTTGGAGAATTGGTCTAAGCCTCTGAACTAGTAGTTTCTCGAACGCCTTACCTAATACAGGTAAGAGGCATATTGGTCTGTATGATTTGGCGAGTGATTCATCTTTGTCCGGTCCCTTGAGAAGGGCTCGGATAGATCCGGTTTTCCATATATCAGGGAAGGTTCCTAAGCGGAGGCAGTTGTTGTATAGCTGGTGAAATTGGTTTTGTAGGGGGCCAAGTGAGGCTTTGAGGACCTCTATTTCAATACGGTCAATCCCTGGGGCTTTTCCGCTTTTCATGTCCGAAATGGCTTTATAAATTTCCGAGTCATCGAAGGCTTCGGCATCTTGCGTTTCTGGTGGGGTATCACGAGTCATCCTTCTGAGTTGTTGTTCAGCGTGTGTGTCCTCCGTGTCGTCCGGGACCAGAGCATTGAGGAGACCGAGGGCTGTGGAGTTCCATGTAGCGGGGTTGTCGGGCGCTTCAGTTGTCGAGGCAAGCGCTTTTTCGGGGCTTATTTTTCCCATTCTTAGCTTGTATACTAATCCCCACGGGTTTTCGTTCCCTTCCTCGCTGACGAGGTTCCGCCAGTCGAATTTTTTGGATCTATTTACCTCGGTTGTGTATTCTCTCCTTTTCTTGTTATATGTTCGCTGCTTGATGGCTTTGTGTACCGGGTCCTGCTCGCGTTGATAAGCTTTCCTTGTTTTGTTTGTTTCCCGCTTCAGGGCAGTTAGAAATTCCGTCCACCATGGTACTGATCTTTTGTGTGGTTTTTTCTTCTTTATGGCGGCGTCGCAGGCACATATGATTGCCGATTGCATGGCAGCAGCAGCCACCGATACATCCCCTACCGTCTCGAAGCGGAGGTCCGAGAGGCGTAAATCCCTTTCCCTAATCAATATGGCTTTAAATTTTTCCCAATCGGCTTTCCTGGTATTGTATCTGGGTGATTGCATGATGTAATCCGAATTACGGTGAGGAGAGAAACAATACGTGATCACATTATGATCGCTCGTGGTCCATTCCTCCATTACCTTCCACTTTTTTACATAGCTAAGCGCTTGTTCGGTAGCCAGAGTTACATCAATCCACGATTGTCCCTTATGTGATCGGAAGGTGGGTGGGTTCCCCTGCTCGTTAATTACTGTGAGGTTAAGTTCAGAGAGTACTTCTTCGAGTGCCTCCCCACGGTCATCGGATATGTGAGAGTGCCATAGTGGTGACTTCGCGTTCACATCGGCACCAATTATAAGGCGTTGACGCGGGAGATGAGTGACCAGTTTTCTGAGGTGTGCTAAGTATGGTTCGATGCTGTGGGAACATTGGAAGTACATGCTTGCTATGTAAACGTTGCCAAAAGGGCCTGTTATTTCAATGCAGGTACAGTGTGAGTTGCTTAGGTGACTTATTTTAAGTACTGTAAAGTCTGTGTTCCTGACAAGGATACCAGCGAAAGCTGGAGATCCCGCGTCCGCCCCTGAGACGACAAGAGAGCGGGATCCAAGACCAATGAATTTACCCTTTGGATTGTAGGGTTCTTGCATGAGGAGGACGTCAATGTTCCTGGTATCCATTTCTTCTGAGATTTCCAGGGACACTGCTTGACTTCTCCTCATGTTCAATTGTGCTATTTTTAATTCCGGGCGTTGCAAATTTAAGGGTTTATAAACCATAATCCGTTCGAGATAAGATAGTATTTAAGGCAGAGATGTAGGCCGGGCATTCTTTGCTCGTGACGCTGTGATCTGAGTGTTTACCGGATTTTTTACAATTGGCGCAAACGACCGCGTTCAACTTAGCCGGGCAATCCTTGAACATATGTCCTGGACTTGCACAGTGACCACAGATGTCTTTATCTGCTTTGCAATATTTAGTAGTATGTCCAAAGGATTGACATTTATAGCATCTGGTCGCGGCTACATAATCATGCACCTTACAACAACTCCAGCCAACATATATACGTTCTTTTTTTATTAGGACATCTCTTGCTTCTTTAGAAACATCTAAAATCCAATTGCAAGTATCGCGGGACTTATTTCCGGACTTGAAGGCGAGTTTTACCTGTTGTCGAAATCTTGATTTATCGCTGTCCATCAAGTTCTGGTCGATGATGTCTGCAAGTGTGGAGTTGTCATCCTCTGTCCGGGGGACGTCGTATATGATTATACGTGGATTCCTTTTGGCTGGGGCTCCTGTAATGAGTCCAGCGGCCTTAAGTTTTTCATTCCTGAGGAGGACGGTGATATCCGTGTGCTCAGCGGTTTCTACGAGAATGCCATTCCCTTGGATTTTCCGAACGCTTCTAACATGAAGTTTTTCGTCCTTAGCTGAGACTAGTTTCAAGACGGCCTGTTTTGTTTTCTCGCTCGAGTCGTAAATCGCTATGTCTTGCGGGACAATTGTGACTACGTTGGGTGGAGTTTGCCTGAGATTAGAGCGAGCGGCCGTCTTGGACTTAACTCCTACACGTTCAGCAAAGGTCATGGGGCGCTGAGGTGGGGGTTGGCTGGCTGCTGTTCTTCGTACAGTGGTTTCAAAGACTTTTCGCTGGCCAGCACTTTCATTTTTGAGGGTTGAGATTTGTCCCTCGAGGCGGCTATTAGCGATGAGAGCTTCGTTGAGAAGGCCTTGGGTTTTCACGAATTTATCAATGATAAACTGTGCAGCGTTCGGGTCAGTAAGATTCTTCGTCGTAACAAGGTACGTGAGTAGACTTCTTTGGATCTGCTCCGATTTAGCTTTGAGGTCCTGGATGGACGGGGGAGCTGGTGGGCCCATAGCGACTATCTGACAATGTGCTTCTTCGTCACTACTTTCGAGTGCTGTAGAGGGAGCATCAGTCTTGTCCGGCCTAATTTTGCTCGATTTCTTCTTGCGTACATTGGACTCAACGTTCACGACCGAGCTGCATGACGTGTGTCCTTTATCCGACTCAGACTCTGAAGGGATATTTTTCCTTTTGCGTTTGTCCTTCTTTTCCTTCTCATGCGTGTACGTAGCCACTTGCTCCACGACCATGGCGTTCTTCGTACTGTTGGGCATGATAAGGCAACGGGAATTCGTAGAGTGTCGTGTGTGACACGTTCTATAAGTCTGCGGTTTCAAACTTCCCGCGGGTGCGCTGCTCCTTTTCGAGTCAGAAGGACTCTCCTGATTGGCTCGCGGCAAGCCAATGGGAAGGTCCGGATGCACGGGGGGGCCTCGCTGGTTGGCCGCCAGCGGACCAATAGGGGACGCGCTGGCGGTGTCACGATCGAGGACGCTAGGGCGCTGCCCAAGATGGCGGCCTTAACCTGATTGTGCACACGAAACTTGATAGTTTATATTTCTCCTGTTCGCGCACTTACATGGCTCTAAATATTCTCGAATTGCGTCACGTACTGCTGATGCAATTGCACGAGTATAAGTTTGTGCGTACACTATCGTGTATTAACTGAACACACGACTGACGCGGGAGTGCCCGTCAAAGGACGCCACGAACCCACGCCAACTCGAAAAACACAGTTTCTTAGCGAACCAACTAAGTTTTCACACAACTGTTTATATCAAACTGATCTGTATCACAAGCGTAACACTTTGGGACACTACACAAGATTCTACACTCTGTTTTTCCCAACTAAAGGCCTCGAAACGACGGAGCGACTCGCGACGCGTCAGTCCTCTCGGCGGCCATCTTGGAAAGTCTGTAGATAGGGACAGAGGGAATCTCGTTAATCCATTCATGCGCGTCACTAATTAGATGACGAGGCATTTGGCTATCTTAAGAGAGTCATAGTTACGAGCGCCACCGGGGGGTCTGGGGGGCTGGTTAGGCCCCCCAGCCGTCGGAGACTCATCTCGGATACTAATTAGTCTCGACACCTCAAGCGATGGTCTCCGTTTCGCCGGTTGGGCCGAGACGCCGTTTCACCACCTTATTACGCTAGACTTGGGCGTCGAACCGGAGGTTTTCCTCTTACAGCGGTTCTGAGCGGCGGAACGCTCGCGATCGCCCGGACCATCGACGCCTTCAAACGTAGGAAGCTCAGCGGCGCCACCATGACTCGAATTGTGCCTGAAACCGCAGGCAGCACGGACTGCAACATCCCCGCGGCATGGGTGGCCGTCATAGTAGATGTTGCAGCGGAGTTAGAGGCCGAAGCCCCCCTCCATCTTAAGAGTATGCGGACACAAAAGGACTACAAGACTCTCGCTCAACCAACGCTACAATCCAACGCCTGCCCCTTAGAGGCCGACACCAGATGAGAGGGCGACTACTAGCCACGTAGTCGGGGCTCCCTCTCCCCTAAGCAACTCATGTCGACCAGATTTCTCCGGTCCCGTTTGATGAGTAACCGTCGAGGTCGGTTTCCCGGTTCCCTCTACCTCTAACGTTTACCCGCGCTTTTTTGAATTTCTTCACGTTGACATTCAGAGCACTGGGCAGAAATCACATTGCGTCAACACCCTCGGGGGCCATCGCAATGCTTTGTTTTAATTAGACAGTCGGATTCCCCTAGTCCGTGCCAGTTCTGAGCTGAGCGTTGAATGGCGGCCGAAGAGGACGACCACGACGGTAAAACCGACACGGAAGCCTCGCAGCAAGGAAGATCCGCGGGAGGCGATGGCACGGGACCGAGCTCGGATCCCGGATGCGAGACCGAAATCCCGACCGTTCACCTCACCCAGGCCCGGCTCGTCAACCAAACCCGTTTCCCAACCAAGCCCGACACGCCCCGCTCCTCAGAGCCAATCCTTATTCCGTAGTTACGGATCCAATTTGCCGACTTCCCTTACCTACATTAATCTATCGACTAGAGGCTCTTTACCTTGGAGACCTGCTGCGGATATGGGTACGAACCGGCGCGACACCTCCACGTGGCCCTCTCCTGGATTTTCAAGGTCCGAGGGGAAGATCCGGACACCGCCGCAACTGCGGTGCTCTTCGCGTTCCAAACCCTATCTCCCTGCTAGAGGTTTCCAGGGAACTCGAACGCTTATACAGAAAAGAAAACTCTTCCCGGATCTCCCGACGGCGTCTCCAGGTCATTTTGGGTTACCCCGACGAACACTCTTACGAGGGCCCGAATGGTTTGCGGTTCCGCTACCGGGTTCCGGAATAGGAACCGGATTCCCTTTCGCCCAACGGGTGTGTGTCTCAAAAAAAAACTCTGTTTTAGGACACCACATCTGCATAGGATTTCTCTTAGGGCTTAGGATCGACTGACTCGTGTGCAACGGCTGTTCACACGAAACCCTTCTCCACGTCAGTCCTCCAGGGCCTCGCTGGAGTATTTGCTACTACCACCAAGATCTGCACCGACGGTGGCTCCAGGCAGGCTCACGCCCAGACCCTTCTGCGCACACCGCCGCGACCCTCCTACTCGTCAGGGCTTCATGGAGGACGGTCACCCGCGAGCGGGTGGCACGTCCCTCCCCACTTGCCGCTGACGGCGGAGTATAGGCGCGACGCTTCAGCGCCATCCATTTTCAGGGCTAGTTGCTTCGGCAGGTGAGTTGTTACACACTCCTTAGCGGATTCCGACTTCCATGGCCATCGTCCTGCTGTCTTAAGCAACCAACGCCTTTCATGGTATCCCATAAGCGTCGACTTAGGCGCCTTAACTCTGCGTTTGGTTCATCCCACAGCGCCAGTTCTGCTTACCAAAATTGGCCCACTTGGCACTCTGATTCAATATAATCTCGTGGCTTCATGATCCAAGCAAGCCAGAGATCTCACCCATTTAAAGTTTGAGAATAGGTTGAGGTCGTTTCGGCCCCAAGGCCTCTAATCATTCGCTTTACCAGATGAAACTCGCACACGTTCGCGTAGGAACGAGCGAGTGCCAGCTATCCTGAGGGAAACTTCGGAGGGAACCAGCTACTAGATGGTTCGATTAGTCTTTCGCCCCTATACCCAGTTCCGACGATCGATTTGCACGTCAGAATCGCTACGGACCTCCATCAGGGTTTCCCCTGACTTCGTCCTGACCAGGCATAGTTCACCATCTTTCGGGTCCCAACGTGTACGCTCTAGGTGCGCCTCTTCTCGCAATGAGAACGAGACGCCCCGGGAGTGCGAGGCCGCATCGTAACGCGGCCGATCCTCCCTCGGTCGACGCAAAGGTCTACCTTCACTTTCATTCCGCCTTTAGGTTTCTTTCTCCCAATGACTCGCGCACATGTTAGACTCCTTGGTCCGTGTTTCAAGACGGGTCCTGAGAGTACCCAAAGCAGTAGCGTCGCCGACCGGTAATTCGAAGCTTGGCCCATTCCAAGGACACCGCCTGCTAACAGCTGGCCAGGCCCGGGGACGGCACCAGGTCCGTGCCTCCGGGTAAGAACTGACCGGGCTTGCGGCGGGCCTGACGCACACACATTCGAAAATGGATTGGTTGCGGCCCGATACCGTCTCAGAGTACCGTCGCGCAGCCGGCCGGGCGGCCGAGGGTCTGTCGCGTGCTCTGGGAGCAACGAAACAGGCAACCGCTCGGGCCGTAGACCGACACGCAACGGGTCGCGACGTTCTACTAGGGGAGAAGTGCACGACTACGTGGCCGGAACATTCGCCGCCGGTGACGTACCCTCGCTAATGGAACCACGAAGGTCCACCCGGAGTATCGCACACCGACGGGAGCCAGCCTCGTCGACGATGAATCTCCCCATTCGATCTTTTGGGTTTCTCAGGTTTACCCCTGAACGGTTTCACGTACTCTTGAACTCTCTCTTCAAAGTTCTTTTCAACTTTCCCTCACGGTACTTGTTCGCTATCGGTCTCGTGGTTGTATTTAGCCTTAGATGGAGTTTACCACCCACTTAGGGTTGCACTCTCAAGCAACCCGACTCTATGGAGAGATCCTCCCGAAACGCGTACCGGTCGCTACGGGCCTGGCACCCTCTCCGGGTAATTGGCCCCATTCAAGATGGACTTGGACGCGGTGCGACGTCACGGGATAAACGGATCCTCCTGAACACTACAATTCCCTGCGGCGGAACCGCGGGATTCAGTGCTGGGCTAATTCCTGTTCGCTCGCCGCTACTAAGGAAATCCTTGTTAGTTTCTTTTCCTCCGCTTAGTAATATGCTTAAATTCAGCGGGTAATCTCGCCTACTCTGAGGTCGTCAATCGTTATTATATTATGTGCCCCCACATGAGAAAAAAGCCGAGAAAACTGCGAGATGATAATTAGTTTTGGAGAAACGGGCGCGCGCGTGCCTCAGGTATTGTAAATCGTGCTCTCTCCCTCTTTTGGATATTGTCCCCTCGAAACAGGCTTCCCCAGGCGGCGGGAGTACGGTGTGTGCGCGTAGTGCGTTTGACACCGACAACGGGGCCGGGCCGGACGAGAAGCTGGGCTGAAGAATACAAGGAGAAGAATGCATAAACACAACTTCTCTGAACTCTTTCTCTTCTTCCCTTGCTCGCTCGCAATTTCCCATGCGCATCGCGTATATACGGCATTCACACACCACGCACATATCTTTTTCCCCGTACGCATCCCGGCTCATAGCCAGAGACCCGACAACGACGACGACGATGGATCGATGTGACCATCGATCTCGTGTATCCAGAGGTACCATCGATCGCACGTTTCCAGAGGAAAGGTATATTTTCGACTCTCTCTGCTCGAGAGAATTAGAGGTAACAGAGTCCCCCCTCTACATCTTATTTACGCCACGCCAAAGTGTCTTTTTATTTACGTCGCGCATCGTCGATTCGATCCGGTAGAAGACTCTCTCGGAACGACCACCGGTTTTTACTTTAACGTCCGTCCGCTATTATTAGCTTTGAGATTCCGCTATCCCTTCACTGGCTTCGAGCAGCGACTCGCAGCAGAGGGAACCGTGGAAAAATAAGCTTTTTCGTGGACTGGACGACCGGTGAGACCCGCGGTCTCGTATACAGATCGACCAACAACGCGACAAAGACATGGGGCGATCGGGGAGACTCGTTCTCTTCAATTCTACGAAGGAGAGTCTACTTACACACCTTTCGCGGCATCTGCGCCTTTCGGTTCGTCAAAGTTCAAATTCGCGCAGCCGCGCCAACGAGGATTCCGGGGTACAGAAACGTTTTTAAATGACGCGTGGAGCAATCGTTCTCTCGTCATCGGACGTTTGGCGCAAACACTCTTCTGTGTCGACGGAACGTGGCCAAAGGAAGGCGGAATGAATAGGGCTAGGCGAGGACACACGCGCAACGACGGGGAAATGCATCGACCCGATCATGTTAACGAGTGGTTTTCTTTTATTCATCAATCCCGCACAGCGCCTCCATTCATGTACACCACCATTACCTTTGGATCTTCACGGCGTCCCGAAGAACGAGTGTGTGTTGTGCCCTCGATGTATGTATCGATTGACTTTTTTCTCTCACTTGTCAACGACGACCCTCTTTTAAAATCCCTGGGGCCGCGCGAACGCGACGATAACATACCGGCGCACATATGCCGCGCACTACGCTCCTTTCTCTCTATATATCTCACGCTCTTTGGTGTCTCTCTCTCTCTCTTTCTTTTTCTCAGGACAAATTTTTCCATTTCAGGCGACGTCGGGAGCACGGTATAAGATCTCGGGTGGGACATGAAGGCAAATTAATTCTACACACACCAGTGCGAACGGAGAGGCCGCTGTTTGTGATCCGATCCAGGGAGCGGTGCAGCACACGGGTGGTCGTTATAAAATAACTACGCACAACGCCGTGAAAGCACGCACGCGAGTCCCCACGCGATCATTAATCACATTCGCTTCTCTCCACTATTTCTAGTTCTCGCACGGGAGAGAACACAAAACTCTTCAAAGATTCTCACACGAGCCGTTGCAAACGCCGACGAACGGCCCAATTTACGCTCGTACATCGCGTATCTCGCGTGTATCATCCGTACCCGACTCCGAAACGCGTTACATCGTCGGAAACGCGAGACGGCGAGGATGTGATATACGCAGAACCGACGCAAGCAGTCTTTTGTATGTGATAACGACCCTCAGCCAGGCGTGGTCCAGGAATTGTATCCGTGGACCGCAATGTGCGTTCGAAATGTCGATGTTCATGTGTCCTGCAGTTCACACGTTGACGCGCAATTAGCTGCGTTCTTCATCGACCCACGAGCCAAGTGATCCACCGTTCAGGGTAATCGTTTTTATTAAATACATTCGTGTTATTATCTTTGTTCTCGGTTCGGATGAAGCCGAGGCCCGTGCGCCTCCAACCAGCGCGCGAAGGAGGTCCGGGCGTCGCCAGCCTTGACGACACTGTGTGTGATATACGTGTCCTGGACGTAAACACCGTCGACGAAGCGTATCGCGGAAACACCGCGACACGTCCGACGGGCCGAGCGTACATATTCATTTAAAAACCTTCGAGATACACGGGGCTGGGTTCGTGAACCGTAATCGCGTGTTTACTCGGGGCGAGGGCTATCGCACACGCGGCAGCATCCTCCCTTACTTACCACGCTTCTCTTCTAATCGTCGTCGTCGTCCCCCGAAAGCGGACTCACGGCCGGCTTCGATCGGTCCTCCAATTTCGGACTTTCGCTATCGGAAGCTTCACAGCCGGTCCCTTCTTTGGCTATCAGGGGCGCGCGATTAGGCGAGCGGATAATCGGGATGCACATCGACGCGATGGACAGTGCGAGCCACCGACCCTAGGTTACCCGGGGAACCTCTCCGAGGAGAGTGTCCGTCGTGTCACAGGACTTTTCGGAGAACGCGACCAAAACTGAGGAAGCGGGATGCGAGTGGAAGAAACGTCGTCGAGAGAGATATAGAAACGTCGCGAAGCCGAGAGGGCTTCGACGGCGGCTCGTTCCTGCTCTCTCACTCTCGCGTTTTAATTAACCACTCGGCGCGCTTGTGGTGTTTACGTCCCCGTCTTGGGTCGCGAGTGATTCTCCTTTCTCGATACGAGCCGCTTACGCGTGCTCGCGCAGACAACACACACAGACACAGGGGGTGGTATCGTATAATAACGGCACCCCTTGGATACGAGGTGGACGCGAATCGACGAGGCGGCGGGTTACCGAAGAGGACGATCGCAACGACGGGTCTTGGTTTTTCCCGATCCAGTTAACGACGGCCTCTCGAGAAACCTCGCGCCAGCGCACTCGTGATTGCGTTCGTATTATCATCGTACCATTTCTCAAAGAGAGGGCACACGTGTCTGGCGGTCTGGCGAGCATAGCTCTTTGCGCTTCACCGATGCCAGCGGACGGGAGCGTCGC